>CM043123.1:4073212-4374708 GCA_023701765.1 Hylyphantes graminicola
CGATCTGTATCTTGATTTTGAGGAAACTGAATCTCATTGTTGTACTCACATGCTCAAAAATGACGAAATATTTCTTTAGATTAGACGACATTCAAATCCTCATAAAAATGACGATTCAAATTTCCTCACTTTGAGGAAACGGAAACTCGGAGCATTTGCCAGTAAACGGAATCGTCAAAATTAAGGAAAATTTCGTCGTTTTTGAGCATTAATTTTTGAGAGTGAGAACTATCCAGCTTTTCGTTTAAAGTAAGCATTCTCCTGAAATTTAAGCAAAACATTCTAAGGATTCTAAATTCATTTCTTAAATACACAACAAAACTTCTAATCGGATTTTAAAGTTGAACAACTTGAAACAAAAAGTTTTGATTCTTGTGTAAATCTTTTGTTTATTTGGGAAAGCTTATTAACGATAGGTAAAAAAAAATGAGAGTTAAAGGAAAAAAGGTAATTCCTAATACTAGTATTTTACGAAAATAGTTTTTTAAGATATATTAGGCATACACATTACACAATGTACATGTGACGAAGGCCTATAAAGCGGGTCTCTGACCAAGCACACAAGCTGGAATGTATATGTATCTATCCCCCCCCCCCCCCAACCCCAAATACACCTTAAACGGATTATTGAGCACTAGGTTTGTATAAAAATAGGAGGAAAATTTTTATTTGTTTATAGGTTATGATTCTAAAACAAATGCATTTGCTCTATGGGACAGACAATCCCTTTTAATTATTTTATTTGGTGCAAAATTTACAAAATCCTCATAAACTTATTTAAACCTGGTACACGATTAATATGTTTGTGGTTTAAAGCCCTTATCAAACATTTTCTTCTGAGAACGCCAACGAACTCAAGTAATGACGTTATTTAAGTTATCTGACCTGGCGAATAGGAAGAGAGTAAAACAGTGTCAAGAAATGTATCGCTATCTCGTTAAATTTAGGTTTATAACTACTATTTCTACGTCACACGTAAAATGACATATTTTCTTTGCAAAAGGTTAAAATAGATGCCAAAATAATGCCTCCAAATTTTTTTAAATCGTTACAGATTAGGTTAGGTTTTGAATTATCGTCGCACTGGAGCTACACGAGGGCTATTGGCAACGGGCATCGTTTTTTAGAACCACAGACAAGTGACGAGCAGAGACATAACATAGAGTGGACTGCGCATTAATAGTAAAGCAGCTTAGGGATGGAAAACCAAAACCGGTTTTCAAAAAACCGGTGGTTCCGGTTTTGACTGAAAACCGGTTTTTTGTATGAGGCCCTTTGGAACCGAAAACCGGTTTTTTAGGGAAAAACCGATGGAAAATGGAAAACCGGTTTTTTCTGGAAAACCGCCATCCCTTGCAGATAAGCATTATGTCCTAAACATCATAAATCGCCAAGAGGGGAAAGGTTGCTACATATGGCAACTTAACGCTACCGTTTCGTTACGAACTATTCCAAATTGTCGCCAGACCTGAATATCAGCTAGCAAACCGAAGAGGAGACTACCATCAATACCCAAGTCACGTGGGTTTCTACCAATCACGGCAGCTTGAATTTTTTTTAATGTTTTTGCAGACGATTTTTTGAGCATTGTTGGTATTTTTCTCTTTTGGCTTTTATAATAAATATTTAATTACATTCTTTTAATCTCTGAGCATGTTAACAATTGTGAATGTTGTACTCTTAATTCAGTAACGTTTTGTGCAAGATGCCAAATGCTTGTGAATTCCTAATTGTAAAGAAGGGTATAAAAAAGGATTAGTCACACTTCACGGGTAAAATTTATTTAGTTCTGCATACTTTTAGTAATTGTGTGTTCTTCATAAACTATAATTTCTATCAAGGGAATTTATTCTAAAAGCTCTTTTATACTGAAGAATCATATCCATGATTAAATCAACGTTGTTAGATCTCTAATTATAATAAATATTTTGGGCCAAGTCAATTAAATTAATGGTCTGAACATTGGACAGCTTAGAAGTAGAATATTTTTTTACAATTTGGTCAAAACGAAACCTGTTTTTGCAATCGTGTTTGAGTTATTTATATTTAAAAAGTAGAACATTTGCTGAATTTGGAATATATTGATGTGTTTTAGAAAGTTGATTTATTCCAGGTGAAATAAAGGAAGAAGCAATGTTTAAAAAAAAAATTGATTTTTTTTAAAAATCGGACCGTTAGAACGAAAGTTATAGAGACGGCAGAAAATGTTCACCATGTCTACCAACTTATATTACAGCAACACTCTACATAAACCTACTAATGTTCTTTCAAATTAATTTTTAATAAAGAGTCCACATTCAATTGTTCAAGTTATCTTAAATAGACGCACAAAATCAAAGAAATAATCTGATATCTATTAAGAGGATCTTAAAATACTAGCGATTCATCCTTGCTCCTTTCCAAGCTTCTTTTTCATAACATTAGATTGTCGGCCTCTGTGTTCAGGTCGTTGTGGAAAAACTCGCCAAATGGTAAACTCGCCATAGATGCGAGCCAAACGCGACACAGTCATGTGACTGTGTAAGTTAGATGCTTAGGACACTTTAGGTTTGCCAATGCGCAGTCCACTCTATGTTATGTCTCTGGTGACGAGCCGACACCTGAATAGGCACCCAACGCAACCGTGAGCTACATCGTCCGCAGCATTAGGACTTTGAAGGACATTTGACGTGCACTTCCTTACACGGGGTATTATTCGTCGGACATTTTTGGCAGCACGGGCCGTTTATAGGTCGGCAGTTATTTTGGCGATGCCCGGACCCGAACCTGTGAACTTTCGCATGCTAGGCGAGTGCCTAACCGACTGGGCTCCCCACCCCTTAATCGCTACAAAGGCTGGATATACAACTAGATCATTGTCATATTGAAAATCGATATATTATAGCAACCTTTAAACTCAGTCAACCCAGATAAGTTGCACTTCAAAATAAGTATTTCTACCCTTTACCACATGTGACAAACCGCTTTAATTAAAGATGTCAATCCTAAATCACGTTCATCTCTTTACAAAGTATCCAAATTTAGCTCTCCTGAATTTGTCAATATCTAACTGTCAAATTAAGTATGTAAGCCTGCCTCGCATTCAGATTTGACTTTAAGTGTTGAACAAATAGATGAAGTTGAACTATCGTTTTAGGCAAAGAATCAGATAACAGAATGTACGTGTTATAATTTTAAAACAATTGTTATTAGTACAGCTGTGGAAATAAAAAAATACCCACTTGAGGTTATTTCATCCGTTAGTCACCCTCCAGAATCGCACCTTTTTGAGATTGTGTACAATTAACATTCTGATTTAATTGCACGATACAAAATTTGCATGAGGGGCCGTCTTCATATTAAAAATATTACGAACTTTGAAATTTCCAATGGCAACGCCCAATTTTAATAACTTAGAAATGTTAAGCACTCTTGAAAACCCTTAAATCTAAGTTTTTGTTACATTTGGATAAATATTTGACGAGCTATTTAATCGAATCACTTGTGGACCTTTTGGGGACCATCTCTAAAATGACAAGCAAGTATGCATGCAAGGTCGTCCTTATTTATCAATCACACGTAATCTTATACACAGTCCCCTAAAGGGTAATTAAAAAGTATTTTGTGATTTACTCTGCAAATTATGAATAAAATATTTTAAAAATTGGGATTTCGCTTGAACTTCCCGTCTTAAATTTATTTCTTTAAAAATAATAAGGGGTTTCTATTCATATTTTTTTTAAAAAATTAATATAATAATTATTTAAAAATATAAAAATTGTTTTAAATACCCCAATATTGAATGCATTTTATTTGGGTTATTATAATTTCATTTCAGTAAAAAATTCGTTTCATTATCTTAATTATTTATAGATTGGGATAGTTTTTATGTGCAACTCATTTAACATTATGGGACCTAAACTTTGCACGTCTCTAACTCCCCTAATAATGCTTAAAAACTAACAAAATTTGGCATTTCGTATTAACATGGGTCATAGATTTGAAATATGGACTCAAAAAGGGGTGTTACTATTGGAAATTTTAAAGTTAGTCACATTTTTAATATGAAGATGGCCCCTTATGCAAATTTTGTTTCATGCAATTAACTCAGAATGTTAATTGTTCAAAATGTCAAAAAGGTCCGATTCTATAGGATGACTAACGGATGAAATAACCTCAAGTGGGTACTTTTTTATTTCCACAGCTGTACAGCTGTGGAAATAAAAAAGTACATACTTGAGGTTATTTCATCCGTTAGTCATCCTATAGAATCGGACCTTTTTGACATTTTGAACAATTAACATTCTGAGTTAATTGCATGAAACAAAATTTGCATAAGGGGCCATCTTCATATTAAAAATGTGACTAACTTTAAAATTTCCAATAGTAACACCCCTTTTTGAGTCCATATTTCAAATCTATGACCCATGTTAATACGAAATGCCAAATTTTGTTAGTTTTTAAGCATTATTAGGGGAGTTAGAGACGTGCAAAGTTTAGGTCCCATAATGTTAAATGAGTTGCACATAAAAAACTATCCCAATCTATAAATAATTAAGATAATGAAACGAATTTTTTACTGAAATGAAATTATAATAACCCAAATAAAATGCATTCAATATTGGGGTATTTAAAACAATTTTTATATTTTTAAATAATTATTATATTAATTTTTTTTAAAAATATGAATAGAAACCCCTTATTATTTTTAAAGAAATAAATTTAAGACAGGAAGTTTAAGCGAAATCCCAATTTTTAAAAAATTTTATTCATAATTTGCTGATTAAATCACAAAATACTTTTTAATTACCCTTTAGGGGACTGTGTATAAGATTACGTTGATTGATAAATAAAGACGACCTTGCATGCATGCTTGCTTGTCATTTTAGAGATGGTACCCAAAAGGTCCACAAGTGATTCGATTGAATAACTCGTCAAATATTCATCCAAATGTAACAAAAACTTAGATTTAAGGGTTTTCAAGAGTGCTTAACATTTCTAAGTTATTAAAATTGGGTGTTGCCATTGGAAATTTCAAAGTTCGTAATATTTTTAATATGAAGACGGCCCCTTATGCAAATTTTGTATCGTGCAATTAAATCAGAATGTTAATTGTACACAATCTCAAGAAGGTCCGATTCTATAGGGTAACTAACGGATGAAATAACCTCAAGTGGGTACTTTTTTATTTCCACAGCTGTACCATCCTATCGTTTATTAATTTATATTTCTAAGGCTTTACTTTTACTTTAAAAAGGGTGTTTCAACAGGGACTACAGCGTTAAAACTAGGTTTAAGAATAGTTTTCTCAGTTTGAAGAACATCAGTGGTTCATAATGGGTCCGAATTCATTGTTCTCAAATTAAAGAACATGCGTCTTTTAAATTGAGAACATGCATGTTCCTTAGGTTCTTATTCTTGAGCGTGATTGAGAAAAACCTTGCATATTCCTGTGCACTGTGGAGCAGTAGCGGCAGAAAATGGTAGATGGCAGCACTGAAATCCTGTCCCTGAATAGCTATATGAAGGGAAACAAGTTTTTTTTTTCTATGGATACAGACAGCTCACAAGTCAGTAAGGTTGTATTATCGTCGCACTAGAGCTACATATGAGGACTATTGGCGACGGGCGTCATAATTTTGCGCTACTACGGAAAATACCCTCAAACTTGCCCTTTTCGCACACTAAAGAGGAAAACTATGGAGTGTCTCATAAAGGTAACAAAATCTGGCGTGATGAAGCAATGTCAGAAGGCGCCATTACTAAGGTTTCATTGATATAATTTCGCATATTACGCGGAAACAAAAATACTGCGTAGAGAAAGCGATAAGGCTATTTGAAGTTTTTGTGTGGTAAATTTTGGTTTGGATATAAGAACGTGTATGATCACAAATTTCAGATTTCAATGTTTTTGCTTTTGAGAATACTGTTTCACATTAAAATAAGATCCTAGCAATCACACACATTTTTGAGAATTTCAGTTTTAATTGTGTGGGATCATCGTGACTTCATAAGTTAATACAAATTACCGGAATAAAAAAACAACGGAAATAATACGGACAAAACTACGGTAAAGTAACGGGATGTACGATATACATACAGAACTCCAAAGTGGTTAATAAGAACAGGGTGAAAATAACATATTTTTATTATCATTGAAATCAGTTCATGCTGGAAATGAAATCACTCTTTGAAAAGCTTATTTGGAACTAGTTGTTCAATGAGTTCCCAGTGCTCCAATCAATATGTATTAGAGATATTCACCCAACGTATTAATTTAGTAGATTCGGGCACAGAAACTTCTAGTATCATTTAACGATTTAGTTAGTGGATATACTGACATTTATGAGTGATATAGTGCAAACTCTTGGAAGAATGACACCTTTACTAATTTGGATGCTCAGAGATGATCCTTTAGTTGGGTGATCTCCAAATTAAAGGTTTCTGCCCATCCAGAGTGTAACTTGTAAAGATTGTATGCATTTTAATTCTCTAAATAATCAGTATAAAATATGCAATTCGTTGATCCCGACTATAACCACATGAGAAATTGAAATAATTATGGCTTTATACGAGTGTAATTTTACATGTAACAAAAGTGCTACCACATAATCTGAATATTTAACAACAACCAATATAAATTCCTTAATAGGATAAGATAAAAAAAAAAACTAAAACCAAATTATCCAATATTATCCAATTAAACGTTAAATTTAACATTCATAAAAGAAATTAAAACACTTGCAACAAAAATAAATTAAAAGCACGAATCAAAGTAACTGCTTGAAACAAAATACTATTTTGCAATATTATTTTCGAGTAAAAATTTAAAAGTCGTAGAGGATACAACCACAAATGCAACGATCGTTTAAAGCCCCTTTTCACGTACCGCCTAAAGCACCTGTGGGTAGAATATGGTTTCTCTTGTCCCTAACATATAATAGAATTTTTTTAAAGGAAAAATATTTGACTGTTTTATTATATCGATAGAACATCGCTTAACAATCTCACGACGCCTACCTGCCATAGACATCTGATAAAGGTAGACTGATCTTTGGCAAATCTAACCAGGAACAAACATGACTAATGAAATGAGTACATAGTACTGTAGTATCTTCTCAAGTCACATGACTATGTTTTCCAGACCAAGCTCTATAGAATACACTTAATAGTTTTCTTTTTATATTTGTATTTGAACAACCAAATTTTACTGAAAAATAAGTCTGAACTGCCATCAACGTACCATGATTTTATTTATACCAAAAGTCAGAGATAAGTCATCAAAAGTAGATGTCTTTCGCACCTTAAGGACTCACGTTGAACCTGTCCTTTCAATTAGACGTCTGTACTGTAAAAAATTCACACTTGGTTTCACCAAAAATATGTCCCCTATAGTGGCTGTGTGGGGAAATGCATCACCATATTTGTGGTTTTCAGTTGAACCATTTCACCAGGTTTTTGGTTCCAAAGCTGAAAAATTAGTTCAAGCAAATACTGAAAATATGGTGAAAAATAATTCAATACACAACGTTCAGTTGAACCATTTCTCCAGGTTTTTCTTTCAAAAGCTGAAAAATTGGTTCAAGCGAATACTGAAAATATGGTGAAAATTTCACTACACACGCATTGCAGGTACAGCTGTGGAAATAAAAAAGTACCCACTTGAGGTTATTTCATCCGTTAGTCACCCTATAGAATCGGACCTTTTTGAGATTGTGTACAATTAACATTCTGATTTAATTGCACGATACAAAATTTGCATAAGGGGCCGTCTTCATATTAAAAATATTACGAACTTTAAAATTTCCAATGGCAACACCCAATTTTAATAACTTAGAAATGTTAAGCACTCTTGAAAACCCTTAAATCTAAGTTTTTGTTACATTTGGATGAATATTTGATGAGCTATTTAATCGAATCACTTACGGACCTTTTGGGGACCATCTCTAAAATGACAAGCAAGTATGCATGCAAGGTCGTCTTTATTTATCAATCACACGTAATCTTATACACAGTCCCCTAAAGGGTAATTAAAAAGTATTTTGTGATTTACTCAGCAAATTATGAATAAAATTTTTTAAAAATTGGGATTTCGCTTAAACTTCCTGTCTTAAATTTATTTCTTTAAAAATAATATGGGGTTTCTATTCATATTTTTTTAAAAAATTAGTATAATAATTATTTAAAAATATAAAAATGGTTTTAAATACCCCAATATTGAATGCATTTTGTTTGGGTTATTATAATTTCATTTCAGTAAAAAATTCGTTTCATTATCTTAATTATTTATAGATTGGGATAGTTTTTTATGTGCAACTCATTTAACATTATGGGACCTAAACTTTGCACGTCTCTAACTCCCCTAATAATGCTTAAAAACTAATAAAATTTGGCATTTCGTATTAACATGGGTCATAGATTTGAAATGTGGACTCAAAAAGGGGTGTTACTATTGGAAATTTTAAATTTAGTAACATTTTTAATATGAAGACGGCCCCTTATGCAAATTTTGTTTCATGCAATTAACTCAAAATGTTAATTGTTCAAAATGTCAAAAAGGTCCGATTCTATAGGATGACTAACGGATGAAATAACCTCAAGTGGGTACTTTTTTATTTCCACAGCTGTACTAGGAACCTAGTACTATGGTGAAACCAAAATGTTGATCATTGTACTTTACCAGGTCGATGTCTGTCTATACTTTTCCCAGGTCGTTGCATCCCTGAAGAGTCTTCCCACCATTAGAGTGCCTCCATTGTTTCTCCAAACCCAAAAGGAAAAGTTCGATATTTTTTATCCACTTGTGAAAGAATTTGCCCCTGGGCTTAAATGTGTCACAAACGGGTGACATTTTTCAAGTCTATCCTTGCGGTTAGAGTGCAAATGCCAAGCTATTTTTTCACTCCGCTGGTGTTTTTCATTTTAAGCTGAAAGGAAAGGTTTTTGAAAAGAATTTGCGGCCACAGTTTTATAATTGTTCTTTGATTATATCAGAGAGCCTTTTTGATGCGAGGATTTTGTCGAGGTTCTCTCCCTTAGGCTGAAATTAAAACTACAAATGGTGTTTTTATTTTTAAAATGGTACAACTCCACTTTTTTCGAATGAATTCTTCTCATATTCAAATTCGTACACCATCCGAAGTAGATTATCTAATTTTAGAAAAGTTTCTCATTTCTGATAGCATTTCCTAGAAATTTTTCAAGGCTTTATTCGTTACTTTTTTGTAAAACGATTTCTCCTGATTTGGAATTTGCATTACATTTTACTTTTGAGGACTTTAAAAATCCATCTTTGTTTTTCGTAAGCTATCGTAAGGCTATTCATGATATCGTGAGGGCGGCACATTAAAGCTACACAGTAATGCCATGTCCAATGACACACTCAAATTAATTTTAAAAAATATATTAATCCACGATAGTATTTTCAGTATGAGACCCGATTAGGGTACCTACAAAGGCCACATGCTGCCTATATGAAAGATGTAAAACCTCTACATTCATATTACAATCTATGTTGCACAGATTTATGTAGATTGCGATTGGCAGCAACCTTGTAACCCAGAAATCGAACGCGAAGCAACGAAGTTTTAAATAAAATATAAATGAATTGTTCTAAAAAATTTTGATGTAAAAGTTATTTCTATATAGGATTCTATATTATTCTGAAGAGGTAGTGATACCGCTACAGATGCTTTGAAGCTATCCCCCCCCCCCCAAAAAAATACACCATCCTTTTGAACTTTAAATATTATGAATTAAGATTATAAGCTTATTAACTTTTGTCACCGCCTAGGAATTTACAATTCTAAGCCTCGACAAATAAGACTGCATTTGTACCACTATGACATGGTTCTCACATTAAAAAAAATTGTCTAGAAAGGTAGTTTTGTTCTGATTAGCTTGGAGCAATATTTGATTTTAACCGTTGTGTTAAGGAATGCAGTTTTAATGGATTTTCAGTTTAATTCATTGTTTATTGTTCCTTTGCTTTCAACACCAAGGAAAATATTCTGAAGACCAATTGTTCTTGTAAAAGTTTAAGCATACTTAAAATGAACATAAATTCAGTCGTTTAGTTTTAGAAGCGCCAGATATATGTAATAAAATTAAGAAATAGCTAAGAACAATTTTTAATGTTTAGACCCTTTTAGATTCCTGCTGAGTATACATATATTAAGAAATCGTCTTTATGTTATTTGTCTAGCTGATTTCAGAAGAGTATAGTATTTGAAATCAAATAGTGAGATACAGCATATGCACCTCCGAGTAAAATCAAACACATATAATCTTTATATAAACATTTTTCCCAACAAATATATATGTAAAATTATGTTTTACAAGGAAGTTCGATAAAATTAACAATTAATATTTGCAGAGGGGTGCATCAATATAACAGAATTTTAGTCGTAAAGCTCTACAAAACAAATACGCATTTTTGTGCTATGAATACACAAACAAGCTATGACAGTTTTTTGCAATTAATAGTCCATTCTACCAATTTTTAATAACTAAATTCTTTTAAAATTTACTTCTGTAAACACAAGTTTTGCAAACCTTCCGAAATCGTGCTAGTCTTCTTTATTGCAAATAAAGCACTGATGCTTGTCAACTGCTTCGGTTTTATTTTACCTTGAACATTCTTGTTTATAATTGGTAAGAAAAGTGACCATGAAGTTGTGTGGTAAATTCTTTAAAGGTCCAAGTATGTGAACTTTTGGAGTGAAGAGAATGGGAGAAATGCATTAAATGCAATGCAAGTGTTATGTTGAAATGACACAATCACAAGAGACGCACAAACACTTAGACAAATAACAACATTTATTGACGGACACAGACATCCATGCCATGACCGGGACTTGAACCCGAGCCCACCAGCTCCAAGGGCTAACACGTTAATCATTGCGCGGCCATCGGGCCGGCGAAAAACACCTTTCATGTAACTTGTCAGAAAATTTTATACAAGAGTTAAAAAAAGGTTTTACATGATGACATTTTGTTATAACATTCATTTTATAAGTTATAAATTTAAAACGATGTATTATTAAATTTTAATGGAGTGACCATATAAGTAGAAAACGGTCCGAAGTGCTTAAGCTCTATATTTTATCCTTATTATTTTTTTTTACGATTTAGTAAAATGGCCTTTAAGTAAATCTTTCTCATTTGTTATTCTGTTAAAGTTTTACGAAATGTATTGCTTAAGTACACGTTATTGAAGAATTGCGATTTCACTATAAAATAAATTTCACATACTTGATATAGTGAGATAACTTTGGAATCAGCTTTGAAAAATTACATTTACAATGTATATAAAAGATTCGTTTCGTGAAAACTTAATACCATATTCAGAGGGCTCGCAAAATTGATCAGAAAAATATCAGCTAACATGATTAATGAACTTAAATTACTGATATCTTATACGATACTAATAATGAGTACGTTAAGTTGCTTTGCAGGTAAGTTTTATAAATATAAGTCATAAATCTTGTAATCTAAAAAAATTAATAGAATAAAAAATAATTTAAAAAGTATTGAAGGATAAAAAGTTTCTGAAAAGCATGATAAAAATGTTTAGAGTTTTTGTTGAGATTTTTTTTTTCAGTTTTATATCATTCATATTACATTTTACCATGTCTGTATTATTTTAACCTGATATTAAATCTATAAGCTTCAGCATTAAATAAAAATTCGTTTTGAAATACGAGTTAAATTTTAACATTCTATTTGACGTTCGAATAAACTAATGAATCTTGTCTATTTTTTCCGCCTTCTTTACGAAAATTGTATTTTTAATTTATGTCTAAACTTTTTGAAAGTGACTATAGCGTCGCTATGATATACTATGTAAAATTTATTCGATAATTTCTGTATCCCTGTTCTGTTCAGTAATTTTTAAGGGGGTATGGGACACTTTTAACTTTTTTTTTAATATTGCAGATATCATTATATTTTTTTTTCCGTAAATGTATACTTAATATACTAACACATTTAGATAGTCAAAGGTTTTAAAAAAATATTAATTTTGTTTAAAAAAATGTATCAAAAAGTGACGTTTCTTACTTTGTTATAAGTCAAAAAAATCTTTATTGACATGCAAAAATTTAGCATTTTTTGACCTGGAAAATGTACTTAACAAACTGTCTTTTTTTTTTTTTGTTATTGGTCTGTCTGTTTTTGTTATTTTTGTTATTTGTCGAAGTTTTTTTTTTTTAAATATATTGAAATTTTTTTTAATAATTTCACAGGTTCACTATTTTTTAAAAAATTAATTAATAAAAAACACTTTATGTACAATTAATTCCTAAAGACAAATTAAAGATACATGTTTGAAAAATATGTGTGGAAAATTTTAACACTGTATGGGCAGTATTGGAGTTATATCAATTTAAAGTCAAAAAATCATCGAAAACATGATCAAGGAGAAAAACCGCCTTGAAGTTTACAAACGTGGTTGGCCCAACACATTTGTCATGACACAAGAAACTATATATCTCACATTCTACTGCAGATATAAATAAATTTTTTGTTTTAAATTATTCCAAAATATTTGTGTTATTTTTTTTAAGATAATAATGTTTTTTATATTTTTTAAAGATTTTGTGTCCTGTACAGAAAATATGTATTTTCATAATGTTATGTTAAATATCCCATACACAAATACCATTTTAAATGCAGTAATCTACCACAAAAATAATTTTCATGACTAATTTGTTGCTACACATTGAAGAAATGTTGAGAGAATACTAAAATGCTATAATAAAATGCTGCAGCACTTGCTCTTGCTCCAGTGGTCAACTTTAGATAATTATGCTTTATTACTATTGGATGTTAGACACAAAATCAAGCACACAGGCCGAAAAATATATGTCTACCAACCAACCAACTTAGACACAAAGAAACAAAACAATGGAGTTGAACATTACCGTTCTGATTTGATATTTGTAATCACACAATTATTAATGAACTAAGTGGCACATCATTCGTTTTTCAAAAGACTCTATAACCGAACCTTAGATGATGTTTATCAAAAATATTAACTTCAACGATTTGTGAAAAACATCCTTTCGTATTTATTTCAGCCCAATTACACAATCATCAGGCAGGGACTGGGGAGCCCAGTCGGTTAAGCACTCGCTTAGCATGCGGAAGGTCCCAGGTTCGGGTCCGGGCATCGCCTAAATAGCTGCCGACCTATAAACGGCCCGTGCAGCCAAAAATGTCCGACGAATAATACCCCGTGTAAGGGAGTGCACGTTAAATATCCTTCAAAGTCCTAACGCTGCGTACGATGTCGCCCTTAACGGTTGCGTTGGGTGCCTATTCAGGTGTTGGCTCGTCACCTGACTGTGGTTCTAAAATACGACGCCCGTCGCCAATAGCCCTCGTGTAGCTCTAGTGCGACGATAATTCAAACAAAACAAAACAATCATCAGACAAACTTTTTAAAATTGTATTTTAAATACTGTATAACTATATAACTTGATGCTAAGTTGGTTTGGGTTGTACTGACTAACGTCGCACTAGAGCTACACGATGACTATTGGCGTAACGATGGTTTACTTTTTTTTGTGTCGAGGGTATAGGGTAAAGGGTATATACATATATATTACGGCTTGTGTGCTTGATCAGAGACCTGCTTATATAAGCTTTCGTCAAATAAGACACACAAAAAGAGGTAAATTTCCAGGATTCTGTGCAGCTTGGCGCTTGTCGAAAAACAACAAATTCTAAGCGAAATTCGCGAGCTTTATCATTGCCAGATTCCTTTACGCCGATGCAACCCTAGTTTCTTTCACTGATCTCTAAGGTTAATGGATCGCGGAAAGCTACGGGAGAGTTGGAAGTCATTTTTTTCTCCCAGGTCAAACCCAAACATCCAGTCTAGTTGGAATTAACGTCGCAATAGAGCTGCACGATTGGCAATCCACTTTGGTTTGAATTAACGCCGTACTAAATCTACACAAGTGGCTATCCCGTACTCAGTTTAGTTTCGTTTTAATTTTTGTCGCTTTAGAGCTACGCGAGTGGCAATCCAGTACGCACCCATTTGGGGCCCCGGGCAATTTTTTGCTTCTCTAAAAAAACATCAGTATCCAACATCGGGCAGTATTGTAGGGCCCATTGAAAGCCTAAATACCCGTTTGGGGCCCCGGGAAATTTTTTTTCTCTAAAAAAACATCAGTATCGAACATCGGGCAGTATTGTAGGGCCCATTGAAAGCCTAAATACCCGTTTGGGGCCCCGGGCAATTTTTTTTCTCTAAAAAAACATCAGTATCGAACATCGGGCAGTATTGTAGGGCCCATTGAAAGCCTAAATACCCGTTTGGGGCCCCGGGCAATTTTTTTTTCTCTAAAAAAAAATCAGTATCGAACATCGGGCAGTACTGTAGGGCCCATTGAAAGCCTAAATATCCGTTTGGGGCCCCGGGCAATTTTTTTCTCTAAAAAAACATCAGTATCCAACATCGGGCAGTACTGTAGGGCCCATTGAAAGCATAAAATTTTGTTTGGGGCCCCCGGCAGCTAGCAGACCGGCCCTCTTCGAATCGACAAAATATTCAGAATAAAAAATAACCGAAATATAATAACCAAAACTAGATATTCAAATTAACCGTAACCGCGATTACGATGCGCGCGCAACTTTACCCACAATTCATCGCTCGCAAGTATCAACAGCACAGACAATAATCGTAAACAGACAGTCCAATCGGAATTTTTTTTGAGAGAGTGACGTCACCAGCCATCCAGCGGATTAATTTCGAACAAATGATCACGTCACTGGTTAAAACTGCGCGCGACTCCAAGGTGCGCACGCAACTTGTACTAATTATGCTCAAACTTGGATAAATGAATGCGCGCTTGCGCGCTACTTTTGAAATGGATTGCGGAGAAGAAGAAAATTGCGACTCGAGAGAGGCCTGGAGAAAAATATTTTTGTTGCGTTCTTTTCTCGTCAAAACACATATTTTTTATTTATTTAATGAAATTATTTTGTGTTCCCAAGGATATTGATAGGTAAGTGTGTTAAATATTTTATTTATTCAAATATTCTTGTAAGTTTTCTTTCATAAGCGCTAAATGCTCGATCACTTAAGAAGGATTGGTCATTTTTGTATTGAAAATTATTGATATATGTAGCTTAACATACCTAAAGCATCTGTTTTTTTTTAGTCTTCGGTAATTATTTTTTATTTAAAATAATTAAACGTTATTAACTATTAAATGAGTTGCACTTTTTTTCGTGTAACTTTATTAAATAAGTTAAGATATATGTAGAGTTAAAATATTATTGTTGTTAGTTTTTAAAACTATGTTTTAAACAAATAACCTAACTGATGACCTATAAACGGCCCGTGCAGCTTAAAATGTTCATTGAATGTAACGGTGTAGAGGGAGTGCACATTAAATATGATAGATGCAATATGGTTGTGTTGGGTGCCTACTCAGGTGCTCCCTAATGATCCCTTCTAAATATATATGAATGAACCAGTTACCACCAGATTTGTAGGAATTTTTACTCCCAAAATAATAAATTTTTTAGGCAGGATAATTTTACAGTTTCCAAAAATCATTAGATAAAAATCATTAGATACATTTCATTAAATTGTTTACTTTTTAATTTATGTCAAATGTTACCTGTTTTTAGTACCTAATTATTCTTTAATTTTTTTTTTAAATCTTGTTTAGCTGTATAGTTAGAGCTGATATTTCCATATAATAAGCACTTTTTGATTCAAAACTTACTATTTCATTTCACTAAATATGAAATATTCCTCCTCCTGATATATTGGCTATTAAAATTTAAGGTCTAACAATACATATTGTAAATTAATTGCTTCGCTTTAGAGCATTTTAAAAATTTTGTGGATTTTTATTCATAATTTTGATGTGTTGTGTTTAAAAAAGCTTTTTCTTCATAGGATGAAGGAATAGTTGAGCTTATTTGTGTGAAAACTCATTCCATAACCTCCATCTCCAAAGGGCCAATTAACACCTGATTTGTTGGAACACCTACTCAAGTGCACCTACTTCGCCAATTATTCCTTGAATTGTACAAAATTACTTGCATGACTCTCCCTATATATAAGTTTATTTTTAAATATATTACTCTGAGTAAAAAATTTAGCATACAGTGTAGGTACCTACGAATACAATTTTGCTTTATATTACTAAGCTGAATATAAAAATACTTAAAAGATATTTTGGTTTTATGATGTTATTCTAGAATTGAGATGTTGTTAACATGTTTTTTAGTTGACTGTTTTTTGGATGGGTAGTTATTTTTTTTATTTGGTTATTATTTTTTAAAATATATCTCACTTTATTTTAAAAAATATATATTTTGCATTTGTTTTCCTACATTGTATAAGTTTGTGATTACAAAAGTGCCGCAATACATTTACTAATGATTAAACAATGTTTTGATACATTTATCAGAAATTATGCCTTTTTCCGTAAAGAACTTGTAGACTGTAAATTATTCAGATTCCCCCCCCCCCTAAATCATTGGATTATTTAGAGAAATTGAGTTACTTTTACTTGCTCTAGAAGCGAACTCTAATTTATTTGAGAAAAAAAAAACATTTTATAATCAGACACTTTATTTGTAATAACATTATTTCTAGCTTCTTGTATGTTCTGATATTATACAAACTATAATTGGCTGTGTTATAGAATAATAAGCAAAGGAAATATTAATGTTTTTGTAACAAGGAAAAGCCATTGAAGGAAAAACTACAAAATTTAAGATTTCAAAACTTGTAAACACCGAATTCAAAACTTGTAAATGCTTTATTAACTTTAAAACTTGATAATTAATTGCAAATTTATCTACATACTTATTATTTTGAGATGCGGTCTCATTATTGCTAATTCCTTTCTGCTGAAAAACATATTCTAATAATATTTTGATATATATATATATATATATATATATATATATATATATATATATATATATATATATATATATATATATATATATATATATATATATATATATATATATATATATGTATATATGCCTGAAATTGATATTTATAATTTTAATACAAAAAACTCTTTTTAAAGATGTAAAATTTGGAATTGTAAATTAAAGGTTTAAAATTCTTTTTCATTGTTTTGTGGTAATTTCTGTTTGCATATTTACTTAAATTTTATAATTTTTCTTTATCATATATAAAATATTATAACGGTAGTTATCATATATTTCAGTAAATATATAAATAATATATTCACTTTTTAAATTAAATAACAAGGCTTGTTTCACGTGGGAACTAGCAACAGCTCCACAGTCTTGTTTTCATTTTTCTCGAATTACTTTTGCATTCTATTTGCTTTGGTATTACAAATAGAATTATCTAAGAATATTATAGTTGTTATATATTTAAACCAATTATTCTAACTTCTTTTGATGCAAGTTATCATTGTTAAATTATTAAAACAACCAACAGCACAGCAAGAAGTTGTAATTTTAAAATATAGCAACTAAATTAAATTATTCTTAGAAAACTCAATTTCGAAAAAAAAAAAAATGCTTCGAGAAAAGTGCAAACTAGATCGTGGAGCTGTTGCCAGATCCCACGTAAACAACAAGCCCATTCACGGAATGGTTTCTGGCTGCCTATTTCTAGCCTTCTTTTGAAGCTTTAACACAGTCAATGACGCCTCGTAATTTAGAACCCTGGTCAAGTGCCGCAGTCCACTAAGAAAAGCGAAAATTACACGAGCTACGAGACATTTATAGCTGTGCTAAAATCCGCTTTTGGGAGTTAAAAATATGCAGTTAAAAATGTTTCAAACCAGGCAAAAACAGTATGACCAGGTTTTCAAATTACGAAGCGTTATTAGTTACGTTAAAGCTCCTAAAGAGCTAAAAATAGGCAGCCAAGAAACGACTACACTTGTAGCGCCCCTACCAGATTAATTTGTTACTACGTCAGGGGGGTGGAGACTTTTCGCCTCATTCACCTACGTAAATGCGCAGTCTGTTTAGATTCTTGTCTGTGATCAACAGCGTCGTTAGTTGGACGAAAAAATAAATTAAGAACAAAATAATTCCATTGTGCGCGCACATCATCCGGGCTTCTTACCCACAATTCCACGCAAGTATTACCAGCGCCGACAATTGGATGAAAAGATCTTTCGCCGTATCACCAAATGAAATTGTTTATCGCTTGCTACAAAAAACGCCAAATCCCTTGGCGACAAAGGCACCGGATGGTGGAAATTAACCCAAAAAGAATTTTTACTGTCGCAGAGAAAGGAAAGTACACCCAGGGCGAAGGCGGGAATCGAACCCGGACCCATTTCAGTGCGCAGACTGATAGCGTTATGGTCAAACCACTCGGCTATCCGGGCCCCTTTATGGCGAGAAACAGTCTTAATCAGTAGTAGCTTGTAAAATCGTTCTAGAATGCTTTCATTATTGTCTTCATTTTACTATTCATAATCTTCATTTATTTATCTGAATCTCCAACACTGATTGATTGCGCGATCAAACTGGCATCTGAGTTTATAATTATAAATTTACTTTATTGTTTAGATACAAATGACAACGGCTGCAACAAGCTCGTCTCAAATAATTGTGGATAAAAAGGACGATCTAATTACAGGTAAGTAAAGAGGCGGCTGAATATGCAAACTTAACCCAGGTACAGCTGTGGAAATAAAAAAGTACCCACTTGAGGTTATTTCCTCCGTTATTCATCCTAAAGAATCGGACCTTTTTGACATTGTGAACAATTAACATTCTGAGTTAATTGCATGACACAAAATTTGCATAAGGGGCCATCTTCATATTAAAAATGTTACTAACTTTAAAATTTCCAATAGCAACACCCCTTTTTGAATCCATATTTCAAATCTCTGACCTATGTTAATACGAAATGCCAAATTTTGTTAGTTTTTAAGCATTATTAGAGGAGTTAGAGATGTTAAATGAGTTGCACATAAAAAACTATCCCGATCTATAAATAATTAAGATAATGAAACGAATTTTTTACTGAAGAGAAATTATAATAACCCAAACAAAATGCATTCAATATTGGGGTATTTAAAACAATTTTTATATTTTTAAATAATTATTATATTGATTTTAAAAAAAATATGAATGGAAACCCCTTAATATTTTTAAAGAAATAAATTTAAGACAAGAAGTTTAAGCGAAATCCCAATTTTTAAAAAATTTTATTCATAATTTGCTATGTAAATCACAAAATACTTCATAGTTACCCTTTAGGGGACTGTGTATAAGATTACGCGTGTAATTGATAAATAAAGACGGCTTTGCATGCATGCTTGCTTGTCATTTTAGAGTTGGTCCCCAAAAGGTCCACAAGTGATTCGATTGAATAACTCGTCAAATATCCATCCAAATGTAACAAAAACTTAGATTTAAGGGTTTTCAAGAGTGCTTAACATTTCTAAGTTATTAAAATTGGGTGTTGCTATTGGAAATTTCGAAGATCGTAATATTTTTAATATGAAGACGGCCCCTTATGCAAATTTTGTATCGTGCAATTAACTCAGAATGTTAATTGTACACAATCTCAAAAAGGTCCGATTCTATAGGGTGACTAACGGATGAAATAACCTCAAGTGGGTACTTTTTTATTTCCACAGCTGCACCACATACGTTACGGGTGAACAGAAGCGTTCTCCAATTTACTTTAGACTAGTTTTTAGAATTGCAGAGTCGTATCCTGCGCGAGATTTGTCTCAACCCCCTTCACCTAAACCCTTTACGCAATTTATGGGCGCCCCCGCATTTTAATTTCTCAAACACTCTAAAAAATGAATGCTCAAAAACGACGAAATTTTCCTTAATTTTGACGATTCCGTTACTGGCAAATGCTCCGAGTTTTCGTTTAATCAAAGTGAGGAAATTTGAATCGTCATTTTTATGAGGATTTGAATGTCGTCTAATCTAAAGAAATATTTCGTCATTTTTGAGCATGTGAGTACAACAATGATATTCAGTTTCCTCAAAATCAAGGTACAGAATCGTCAAACCACGATCGTAAAAGTGAGGATCCGCGTTTACTCAAAAGTCACGTGATAGTTTGACGAAACAACCCTCATAATTAACGAAATGAGGCTTGAGTATTCATGAATCGTCAAAAATGAACTTCATTTTAACCCCCTTTTTTTTTACTATTGTTTGCTTATGAGCATAAAAGTTACATTTTCGACAATACATGCATATTTGTACACACTATTTTAACAAAGATAATTTAAAGGAAATAGTTTTTCAACAATTAAATTTAAAAAAAAAATAGACAAAAGCTAATACTTTATTATAAAATTCTTTTCCGGGTACGGTAGCAAATTGCAAAGTAGTTTTAAGAAAAAAAACATCAATGTTATTGTAAGGCCAGCTTACTCCTAAGACGTAAATATAATTTCAAAAAAATACTTGGTTTTATATTTACAAAAACATGCGCAAATGAGCGGCAGTTTATTACATTTAAAAAGTTTAAAGTATACCTCGATGCATAATGGGATTATAATCATATACGATTTTAAAAGAACTTGTTGCTAAGTATACCGGATAGAACAGCTGTCAATAGTTTTAGCATAAAAAGTGGTGGAATGGAAATTGGAAAAATTATCTTTCCTTATAATTCCGTACCAGTGAATTTCGATAATAATTTTTATTTTTTAGTGGAATTGTTAATTTATTTAAAAAAATATTTATTGTTTATAATTAGTGTCTAAACATATCGTATTGTAATACCTACAGGGTGAAGCAAACAAAAGTGGCCCCGGTGTAGAGATAAGAATACGACAGAAATGTTTCCATGTCTAAAACCAATACCTAAACAGGTTTGCTAACTGAAACTATTGATTGCTTCAATATTAAGCCCAAACAAACGCTTGACGACTTATTTGCCGGCAACTACGCCACGGTTTTAGAAGCTGGTTGAAATGAAATATAAACAAGGTTTGTAGAGCTCATCAGAAAAGTTCCCACTAGTGATTATTTGATTGTTTCGGTCGTTATTTATCCTAGAGAATCGGACTTTTTTTGTTTTTGGTAATACAAAACTTTCTAAATTGATTGCAAGACACAAAATTTGCATTATGGGACGTCTTCATACAATACGAACTAAGATCTGAACTCGCCACTAGTCTATGAGTAACTCTTACGTGAAGCTAATCCGTTCCAACCAATGCAAAAACAGGTTTCAAGCGGCTTCAAGAGTTTTTCTCGCCAAGCATTTCAAAGCATTCCTATCTCTAGACCGGGGCCACTTTTGTTTGCCTCACCCTGTATAAAGATTTTTATTTCAACAGTAGCTTCCACTGTTTTTAAAAATATAATATTAATTATAATCCTAATAATAATGAATACCAGAGTATTTATAGGCCTCTGAAGAGCGAGCGAAGCTGCTTTGGATCGCGAAGCAATCCTAAAGGAACCCTGTAGGCTATTTATTTCCAATGATGGCGAGCGA
This sequence comes from Hylyphantes graminicola, assembly GCA_023701765.1. Taxonomy (NCBI): domain Eukaryota; kingdom Metazoa; phylum Arthropoda; class Arachnida; order Araneae; family Linyphiidae; genus Hylyphantes; species Hylyphantes graminicola. The sequence continues at coordinate 4,094,652 of CM043123.1, forward strand.
TAGCGAGCAGGGGGCGTAGCTCTCAAGTTCTAAGATATGTTAGGTTAGGTTTGAATTAACGTCGCACTAGAGCTACACGAGGGCTATTGGCGACGGGCGTCGTATTTTAGAACCACAGTCAGGTGACGAGCCAACACCTGAATAGGCACCCAACGCAACCGTTAAGGGCGACATCGTACGCAGCGTTAGGACTTTGAAGGATATTTAACGTGCACTCCCTTACACGGGGTATTATTCGTCGGACATTTTTGGCTGCACGGGCCGTTTATAGGTCGGCAGCTATTTTGGCGATGCCCGGACCCGAACCTGGGACCTTCCGCATGCTAAGCGAGTGCTTAACCGACTGGGCTCCCCAGCCCCTCTAAGATATGTTTAGGCAAAAGTGAAAAATACCAAGCAACGCACAGTACATACTAAATACATAACATAATTCATACATTAAATTTCAACTTAATGTGTTAACTGCAAATTATATCTCGCATCAAAATATTATCACATTTAAGGGGCTCGGAATGCAAGTGAACCAAGTCCATAAAAACTTCTTTGTGCTACAAAGGTTTGAAGTTAAAACCTCATAACAAAATTACACTCTTTAACCCTCTAATACATACTGTTGCCATATGGTAACAAGTAAAATAATCTACTTTTTCTATAAAAGTAGAGCTTCCTCTTGACAAATCTGTGTTTTTTTTTTTCATCTATTACATTCCATTTTGAAGTTTTAGTTACTATTAACCCTCATAGATGACAGTAGTAAATGTGTATTCAAAATTAAAGAGTGAAGTTATTAACTGTTGTGAAATTACGTCTTTGGCAGTATTCAGAGTATAATAATATTAGTACCAAATGCAAAAAAAAATGCTTTGAAAAATAATTAAAGTTCAAGAGCATAGCTCAAGTAGTTTTCTAGTCATTCTTATCAAAATTGGAATTTTGTAGTTGGTTTTTGCCATATGGCAAAAATTTTGAAAATTGTAATTATTAAAATTCTACTGCATTTAATTTTTTTTAGTATTTTTCCTATAATGTATGAGTATTAAAGATACAAATATATTTTTTCGAGATGAAAAAAAAAATCATGCATTACAGGGTTAAATTTTTTTAATGGTGCTTAGCGGATACTATCTGAACTATCACTTTTCCTTTCGCTCCCTTATCGCTTTCCTTAAATTTTGCTTTCAATTATTTTTCTAGAATATTTTTAATTTTAGTACGGAGTATATAAAACTAGATAATTATTTGAACTCTGCAAAATCTTACGTTTGATGGGACACCTGTCTCCATCTAGTAGGCAAAAGCAACATTAAAAATGATTTGTATAATTCACCTCTTTCAAATGGACTTATAACATACTGCAGTTTCATTTTTAAAAAATGATATTAAAATGTATAAATTATAAGAAAAAAATATTCACTTTTTGTTTAACCCTTTCAGTCCCAGTGATGAAATTTGGCATCATCCCTTTCGATATTTTTTTTTTTTTTTTTTTCGAAATGTTTATGTCCCACATCCCGTTATGACATCCAAACACACATCATTCGATTCTTCACACTTTGTTCTAATAGAAAATATTTTACACAAATCTCAATAGAAGTCAGAACTTCTATGTTTTTTTTTATTTAGAAAATAGCTTACAAGCGATTCACCTGATTTTTTGAAAAGTTCACTTCAGTTCCGTATATTTAAAACACAATTTAAACTATTTCGGTTAAAAAAAATTAATAATTTTTTTTAATTATGTGGTCAGGTTCCTTAAAATATATAAATCGAAGTGCTTAAAGGTAAGAAATATTTTTTTATTTTGTTGTTTTTCACAGTTAAAAAAATTTGGCATTATTTCAAAAAAACACAAAAAATTTAAATGAATTTTTTTTCTTATGGAACTCTTATTTTTGACCAAAAATAAGCTTATTTTGTGAATATCAGATGTTTCTGTAGTGTAGTAAATTTTTGGGACTGAAAGGGTTAAACCTTAAATATACTTATTAGTAATTTAATTGATAATATAATGGCAGTTTTATATAATTTGTCATTTTGTAACACAATAGCACTTAATTTTATGATTTATACTAGCATCATTTATTAATAATAAAGGGGTTAAAATAAAGGTAAACGGTAACCAAGTTACGCCTAAGTTTGTAGAAAATTTGCTGAAATTTAGCATGGAGATACTTGAAAAAAAAAGACAATAAATGTCTGTGCTAGATAGAAATCGAGTTGAATTTTCGTCGCACTAGAGCTACACGAGGGCTATTGGCAACTGGCGTCGTAATTTAGAACCTAAGTCTAATGACGAGCTGACACCTGAGTCCCCAACACAACCGTTAAGGGTGACATCGTACGCGTCGTTAGGACTTTGAATGATATTTAACGTGCACTCTCTCTACACGGGGACATTCGACGGACATTTTAGTTTATAGGTCGGCAATTTGTTTAAAACATAGTTTTAAAAACTAACAACAACATTATAACTCAATATATATCGTAACTTATTGAATGAAGGTACACAAAAGAAAAGTGTAACTCGAATAGTAATCTAATAACGTTTAATTACTTTAAATAAAAAAATGTTGACCAAAAACTAAAATAACCAGATGCTTTAGGTACTATGTTAAACTACAGGGTGATGCAAACAAAACCGGCCCCGAGCTAGAGATGGGAATACGTTAAAATGCTTGGCGAGAAAAACTCTTGAAGCCGCCTGAAACCTGTTTTTGCATTGGTTGGATCGGATTAGCTTCACATTAGAGCTACTCATAGACTAGTGCCGAGTTCAGATCTTAGTTCGTATTGTATGAAGACGTCCCATAATGCAAATTTAGGGTCTTGCAATCAATTTAGAATGTTTTGTATTACCAAATGCAAAAAGGTCCGATTCTCTAGGATAAATAACGACCGAAACAATCAAATAATCACTAAATCTTGATCAGCTCTACTAACCTTATTTATATTCCATTTCAACTAGATTTTAAGGGGTCATAGGAGTCTTAAAAATGCGCAAAGAAGGTACTACAAAGTATAGTTTGATCTTTCATGTAATTTTTAACTACTCAATATATAAGTATAATTTTTTTATATGTAATTCTATAAGATTTATTTAATATAAAACAAATTTTAAAATTCATGAAACTTTAGCCAAAACTAAAATAAATGATATTAAACATAAAACTATTTTAACACATTGGGATTAGGCTTGCGCGGCAAATTTTGAGGTCAAAATTGAAAAAATGACCAAGAAAATTACTTTATATTGTACAAATATGGACAAACAAAGACTTATACCTAAATTCGCATCTCAATTTTAATTAGAAATTATTTTTAAAAAAATTAAAAATCAAAATTTAAAATTTTTAATACATTTTTTTAGAAAAAAGTTCTTGAAATAATTTCTAATTAAAATTGAGCTGAGAATTTAGGTATAAGTCCTAGTTTGTACATATTTGTACAATATAAAGTCATTTTCTTGGACATTTTTTCAATTTCGACCTCACAATTTGCCGCGCAAGCCTAATCCCAATGTGTTTAAATAGCTTTATGTTTAATATCATTTATTTTAGTTTTGGCTAAAGTTTCATAAATTTTAAAATTTGTTTCATGATAAATAAATCTTGTAGAATTACATATAAAAAAAAATTATGCTTATATATTGAGTAGTTAAAAAATTACATGAAAGATCAAACTATGCTTTGTAGTACCTTCTTTGCACATTTTTAAGACTCCTATGACCCCTTAAAAGCGTAGCGTAGTTGCTGGCAAATAAGTCGCCAAGCGTTTGCTTGGGCTTAATATTGAAGCGATCAATAGCTTCAGTAAGTAAGCCTGTTTTTGTATTGGTTTTAGACTTGGCAACATTTCTGTCGTATTCTAATCTCCATCTCAGGGCCGGTTTTGTTTGCCTCACCCTGTATATACAGTGGACCACAAAATTGAGTACACACCATAGGAACTTACATACTTTTTGCAATTACAAAAGACGCATTGCTTTAAAGTTATTGAAACTCTTACCTAATATACTTTAGTCTATGCTTTACCTTATTATACTATCAAATTTGTTAAATTTGTTTATTTTTTTCCAAAAAAATATAAGATCCGAGACGGGATGAAAAACAACGCCACAAAATTAAGTATACACCTTTTTTTATATATATACTTTTAAAGTACACAGATTAGATTAATATTTTGTTGCATAGCCTTTTCATTGGATTACTGCTTGTAATCGTCTAGGCAAGATTCCACTAGTGTTTTAGTAGTTTCAACAGAAATTTTAGTCCATTCTCTCTCACAACCTTCTTCAGATCTTCCTTGCTCGTGATTTCATGTTCATGTACAGCTTTCTCTAACTGCGACCACAAATTTTCGATGACGTTTAGGTCTGGCGTCTGGGCTGGAGTGTGTAATTGCTTCTTGCAATGGTACAACAAGTATAACTGTACAATATTCGCTGGGTGCTTGGGGTCATTGTCCTGCTGGGATATGAAGTTCGACCCAAGCACCAACTCACTAGCACTTTTTTTCAAGTTATCCTTTAAAATCCCAAATATACATCTTTGTCCATAATACCGTCAATAAAAACAAGCTCTCCAACTCCTCCAGACGACATACAACCCCAAACGAAGACATATCCACCTGTGTACTTGACCGTCTTAATGGTGTTTATAGAATCTAGTGCTTCCCAATCTTCTCTCCATATTTTACATCGTCCATCGCTTTCGTAAAGGTTAAATTAACTTTCATCAGAAAATATTACAGTGTTCCACAAAGAAATAGGCTTTAAAAGATGTTCTTTAGCAAAAATCACCATCTTTTGTCTGTTCACATAATTGATGAGTGGCTTTCGTATTGGTGTACGGCTGTGATACCCATATTGGCGAAGGGTACGTCGAATTATTTCACCTGATATCTTTTTCCCGATTATAGAGGACATCGATAACCATTGCTGTATTGGAGGGTATACGGCGGTATACGAAGTATTTGACTTCTTGTACTCTGAAAATCCAAAATCTGTGACAGACGATCAAAAAAACCTCTGCTAATATGGCAATATCAACTTTGAGATGCTCAACGGCAAAGTGTGAACGGGGCTTTATTTTAATGAACATCATAATAACAAATTTGAGGGCATCTTTATTGATTTCTAATGTTTTAAGTTTAATGTTCAATAATCAACGGACCACCAGTTGATCTGTTTGCACCAAAGAAATATGTGAGATCATGGTTGGTAAACCATCGGGCAGCGACTGATGTCCAATTAAAAGCAGTACGAGGATGAGAAAAAAAGGAGTCACGCTCTGCCCTGTTTGGGATATTTTTAGGTAAAAATAAATAACTTTTTTAATTTTCTACATTTCTATGTAAGTTACCTTTCCTTCTAATTAGTTAAGAGCAATATTTAAAAAATAAGTTTATTTTATGTAAAGTTTAAACCAAGGTTTTTTTTTATCTATATCTTGAATTACAGGTTATGCATATTTGTATATTTTATTACCAAGTATTAACTCATATTAAGAGTATACCCTCTCGTTCTTTTATTTAGGCACAGTATACCCTGTGCAAATTTTACGAATACAGCACTGTCGATAACGAAAGTTTAGAGGCACTCACCCTCGGATCTTCATTTACTGAGCGCGAATGATCCTCCTCTTTGCTGTAGTACTCAGCATTTGTTTGCGTCCTCTTCCAGGAATATTGGCCACAGATCCTGTTTTTTTTTTAACTTCTGTAGTATTTTTTTGGACACGCCCATGAGTGACACCAATTGAAGAAGCGATTTCTCGAAGAGATTTGCACTCTTTTGACCATTTTACAACTAACAAACGTTCAGACTCAGTAGTTTCTCTACGAGAGCTCATTTTATGATTTATAATGAGAAAACATACTTTTAAAAGCGTACAAGTGCTACGCAAGCGTTAAAAGTAGCAGAGTAGTCCTGAAACACTTAAAAGAAAATTTGAAACTTAAAACAAAGTGGTGGTAAAATGTACAAATTTAAGACGTGTATACTCAGTTTTGTGGCAAATTTTTCTGTCTTTGTTTCGAATCAACTATTTTTTCGTAAAAACTAAATTAACTACATAATTGTAAAATTATAGGATGTCAAGGCTGAGGCGTAATTACTCAAAATAAAAAAAAACATGCACCAAATACATAAGCTTAATCAATATTTAATTTGTGATTCGAATAAGTCTGAAAGTTAACTAGGTGTGTACTCAATTTTGTAACTCACTGTATATCGAAACTTTTCAATACAAAAAAAGACAAATAATTCTGTAGTGATCGAGCATTAAACGCTGATGAAAGAAACTTAACAAAAATATTTGAATGAATAAAACATTTAAAACACTTACCTATCAATATCCTGGAAAACATAAAAAATTGCGTTTTGACGAGAAAAGAATATAACAAAAAAACATGTCTCCAGGCCTCTCTCGAGTCGCAATTTTCAGCTCATCCGCAATCCTTTTCACAAGTCGGGCGCATTAATTTATCCAAGTCTACGCACATTTTCTACAAGTTGGGCGCATAATTAGTATAAGTTGCGCACGCACCTGTTTAGTTCGAACTTTAGTCACTGGGTGGTTAGTCACGTGACGCACTGAAGAAAAAAGTTCCCATTGGGTGACTGTTTACAACATAGAGTTATGATAGTCTGTGGGTATAGTTATGCAAAAGTTATCATTACTACTTTACAATAAACTGTTAAGTAGGTTTTTAATCTGCATATTAGTATAAAAACTTTACTTATTTGTTCATCCTTCCAAAAAGAAGAAAATAAAAAGAATGGCAGAATTTTCTATACACTGTTGTGATGTCGATTATGATTTGAAGAAGGTAAGAAAACTTTTCGCCTGTCATACATATTAGCAGCAAGAAGAGGACACAGAAATCTTTGACCTGGGTCATTCTCTGTAAAAGGGACAAATCGATGTCACGTATACTTTTCTCTGTTTTCAAATTATATATGCTTGTTTGTGATTGATTAGTTTAAATTGGCTCACAATTTAACTTGTTCCATCTAAACAAAATCAAATAATTATAATTTACTCACAGAAAATTGCTTTTGAATACCCGATTTGTCACTCCCTCACACTGTCCTTACATGCTTTTACAAGTTTTGACATCATAAAAAAACCGTTTTAAATAACTTTTTTTGGTGGAACAATTTATTGTTAATTAGTTTGTGAAGTTTCAGAAAATGTATATATATATAATGTTTTTATACCTTCAATAGTTTTTAGTAATTTTATGAATATGCATTGTCCCTGGGATATCGAGTCATAGTCGCTCCTTCAATACTGATTTCAGGTTCAATTAAAAACTTAGTTAGATGACTAAGAAATTAAATTTAAATTGTCCTGTTATTCTTGTGGCTTCTAAATCAACCATTAGTTGCTTTTTCCCATAACTGATAACTTTTTCACAGTACTTTTAATATTGAAAATAGCATGTGTATCTTTTACTATCGTCACTCCCTCAATCTCATTTACCAATTATAGATAAGTGTGAGTATATTTTTACTGGTCACAAATTGTGGGCATGCAGATGTAGTTTAACATACAATTACTAAAGCTAACTAAAAATTTTTGAAAATGATATTATTTGACATTTTCTACGGAATCGTCACTACCTTATATCTCTGTTTTGAAAATCGGTCCACGTTCGACAACGTCATCATGGACAACTGGTGTAAACTCTTTTAAATACTGAGCATGAGCAAACGACAAAATATGCGCATACGACACCGAAAACATTGCATGCCTTATTTCCTTGCCCAAAGTGTTGAGCATACACTCTTAAAACAAAAGAGTGAAATCTACTCCAGTTGGAGAAGTGCATTTTCGACACCGTAAAGGCATGCATATTTTCTCAGACTGAGTTAAAATCACTCGTTTGGAGTGATCCTGTCGGAGGTTTAACAAACAAAGGATCCACTCCAAACGGAGAAGTGCATTTTTCAGTCTGGAGGAGTGAAATCCACTCAGACTGAGTTAAACTAGGAGTGTTTGTTTTAAGAGTGTAGTGTTTTAGTTCAAAACGTATGATTAGAATCTGTGTGGATTCGGTTTGCTATAATAAAAGGCACAACTAAACCAACCAGTAGGCAGAGTATACGATATATAACTCGATATTAATGCGAGTCTTTTCTGTTAATTGGAAAGTTAGGTTAAGTTAGTTTGAATTACCGTCGCACTAGAGCTACATGAAGGCTATTGGCTACGGGCGGCCTAATTGTGAACAACAGTCAAGTGACGAGCCGACACCGACTGTACTTGAATATTGGTATTTTTTCAAGTATAATTTCAATGGAATAAATTGTGCTCAAGAAGTCTGATGTGTTTAGAGGAAACGACTCCTGATCTAGAAGAGCGGGTTAAAAAATTGAAATCTCATTTGATTTTATAGTTATTCTTCATTAATCTCTTGATCATAACATGACAGTGATACCCGTCATCGATAGCCCTCGTGAAATGATAATTAAATCTCTAGTGAATTAAGGGGTCATAGGAGTCTTAAAAATGTGCAAAGAAGATACTACAAAGTATAGTTTGATCTTTCATGTAATTTTTTAACTACTCAATATACAAGTATATTTTTTATATGTAATTCTATAATATTTATTTAATATAAAACATATTTTAAAAATTATGAAACTTTAACCAAAACTAAGATAAATGATATTAAACATAAAGCTATTTGAACACTTTGGGATTAGGCTTGCGAGGCAAATTTTGAGGTCAAAATTGAAAAAATGACCAAGAAAATGACTATATAGTACAAATATGTACAAACAAAGACTTATACCTAAATTCTCAGCTCAAGCTCAATTTTGATTAGAAATTATTTTTAAAAAATTTAAATCAAAATTTTAAATTTTTTTTGGAAAAAAACTTCTTAAAATAATTTCTAATAAAAGTTGAGCTGCGAATTTAGGTATAAGTCTTTGTTTGAACATATTGGGGTGGGCAACAGCGTTACTATTCCACGACTTCACGCAAGTGATTTGGCGTCAAATTTTAGATTTTGAATAAAATCAGTGATGTTAATTATAATTCACGATCAGGTTTTAAAAACCAGTTTTATTATACTTATTTATAAGCAATTAAACAATTGATGTGAAATTACAGTGAAAAAAATTCGGCAATTTTTCGCTCCACTCCTTTTGGACCACGAGCATTTTTCTAGTAATTAGCTTTGAACGTAATGCTTTATTAAACGGAAACTAAAACACTGCGCATAACACTTGACAAGTGAAAAGGCGTGCAATCAGCGACATAAATATAGAATGAACTGCTCATTCAATAGTCAAGCAGCTTCTAAAAACGTACACAACATGAAAATCGCCAAGAGGAGAAAGGTTGCAACATATGACAACTTTTATCGCTACCGTTTCGTTTGTACAATGCCAATTGTCACCATATCTGAAAATCAGATGGCCTGGCAAATCGCATTAGTGACTACATCAAAGTCCAAATCACGTGGGTTTGCTGTTGTGTTCGCTAAGAAATTTTCTTCCATTCGTTTCTCTGTTCGATGCCGAATTTTTGTGCAGTTTATAAAATGTAAACACAAAAAAAAAAAGGATCCGTGATACTTTACAGTTAAGGGGGTCTGGCACCCCAAAATCATTGAAAAAATTAAAAAAAAAATTAGTGGCTTAAAATACTATATCAACCTTTATTAATAATGTCACAAAGTTTTAAGACGATTAGAAAAATATTTTTGACATTAAAGGCAATTTTATTTTACCCTTTCTTTAGTGAAACTGCCCAGATCGGCCGAACGACTAAGGATCCGATAATGTTATTCCAATCAAATATTACGAGGAAGCAAAAATCCTTCGTAAGGAAATGAGTTAACAATAAAAACTTTAAATTGGTTTTTCTCGGTTTTACAATTTTTGAATCATGTGAATGTTTGGGGGCACATAACTAAAAATGTTATTCATTTAAATACTTGAATTTTTTTATGTGTAATTCACAAGTATATTTAAACATTTTAACGCAGGGAATAGTCTGTAAAGTTTTTACTTTTTTTAAAAAAAATCTTTTAGGTTAAAAATATTGACATTCTTCAACGATATTTAAAAAAAATTCATATTTAATCTAGTTTTTAGTTTTTCAAAATAATCTTGTGTTAAAATACTTAAAAATGTCTATAGATGAAACTGTGAAAATTTGAAATGGATATATTAATTAGTTAATTCTTGAGATGCCCCCAAAGTTGGACAATTTAACATGGGCTTCTATGGAGGTGCCAGACCCCCTTAAGATTCTTTAAGTAGTTATATTTATAGTAATTTATTCCTAAAAATCTATACTCGATTCGAGTAAATTATTCTATATGCTCTTTTAAAGGTCAGAGATTATTTTCTTGATAAAAATTTGTAAACATTCTAATTAGCCTTTTGCGCCACATGCATTGATCAGATCCAAGGTAATATAACAATAAAAAAATGCTTAGTTTATTTTATTGAAACAGCTGCGATAAGTTGTCAAAAATAGCAATCTTTTTCACCGAAAAAGCAATTCATGTTTCTTTCCCAACTTTTCATACCACTAGATTATCGGCCTCGTATGTTCAAGTCGTTGTGATAAAACTTGCCAACTAATCGCGATCACTTGATGGGGTAATATCTTACAACCATCACGTGACCATGAGAGGACCGCCTTTATATTAGGTTTGCCAATGCGCAGTCCATTATATTGAATGACTCTGCGTGCAATGTTTTCAGTGCCGCATACGACTTGTATAATCTTTCGCGCATGCTCAGCACTTAAAGGAGTTAATGTTAGTTGTCCAGTTTGTACATATATTTTTTTTAAAAACACCCTGAAATGCTTCTGAATAAAAATATATATAGAATGTATCTGAATGTTTACAACTCGTATATAAAAATTATCCCATTTGAGAAAAAAAAATCAATTTTCAAAAGTGCAATTTATCCCATTTACAGAAAACGACCCACCTCCTCCTTCAACATGGAGCCCAAATCAACCGTGAAAGAGACAGTGATGGCTGGACTCTCCTCCACTGGACTTGTTACATAGGTTGGGTATATCAAGTGCGGCTCATCCTGGAACAAGGGGTTGCAGATCTGAATGCTGCAGCAAAAGATGGGAAAACGCCTCTCATTCTAGCAGCAAGAAGTGGACACAGAGAAATCTTTGATCTCCTTATTCAATTTGGTGCCCAAGTCAACTGGGTGAGAGACAGTGACGGCGAGACTCTCCTCCACTGGGCGTGTTTCAACGGTTGGGTGGATCAAGTGCGGCTCATCCTGGAAAAAGGAATTGCGGATCTGAATGCTGCAGCGAAAAATGGGAAAACACCTCTCATTCTAGCAGCAAGAAGTGGACACAGAGGAATCTTTGACCTTCTCATTCAACATGGAGCCAAAGTCAACTGTGAGATTGACTGTCACGGCGGGACTCTCCTCCACTGGGCGTGTTTCTACGGTTGGGTGGATCAAGTGCGGCTCATCGTGGAAAAAGGAGTTGCGGATCTGAATGTTACATCGACAGATGGGCTAACACCACTCATTCTAGCAGTAATAAGAAGACATGTAGAAATCGTGGACCTCCTCATTCAATATGGAGCCCAAGTCAACTATGAGATTGGCTGTGACGGCGTTACTTCCCTCCACTCTGCTTGTTGCAAAGGTTGGAAGGATCAACTGATGCTCATGCTGGAACAAGGAGTTGCGGATCTGTATGCTACAGTGACAGATGGGATAACACCGCTCTTTCTAGCAGCAAGAAGAGGACACAGAGAAATCGTTGACCTCCTCTTACGATATGGTGCCCTGGTCAACTGTGGGAGTGACAGGGAAGGCTGGACTCTAATCCACTGGGCTTGTTGCAAAGGTTGGCTGGATCAAGTGCGGTTCATCTTGGAAAAAGGAGTTGCGGATCTGAATGCTGCAGCGAATGATGGGGATACGCCTCTAAAAGTAGCATTGGAATACGGGCACAGGGAAATATTTATTCTTCTTTTTCAGTATGGAGCTATTATGGATGTTAACAACGATTTAATTTCCCAGCATTCATTTCTGGAAGTTTTCAAGGATGTGAATCTATGCATCCAATCAATTCGGAATAACCTTCAATTCCAATCATTACCGACGTTGTACCGTAATCCGGATATTGCTAAAAAGCTTCCTATCTTTAAAAACTTTCAATTAAAGGATCAACAAACGCAAGAAATAGCAAAATTTGTGGAATCCGAGATAAAAACCAAAAAGTTCTGTAATGTATTCAACTCCAAACCAATTGTATTAATGGTATTGTGCGTACAATCGTTAATCAGTTATCATTCAGCTAGAAGAATGTCAACTTCCAGTGACAGTAACTTACCATTTAAAAAAACACGCTTTAACTAAGCTGTTTCTTTTTATTTCAATGACAATTACATTTTAATGAAATTTTCTTTCTGTGCTATGTTCCTGTCAGTCTTGATGTAGTACATTGAAATTTTATAAAAAAAAAAAGAATTTAATATGAATTGCATAATATTTTCAATTACACTTTAACAGGAAAAAAAACTGAATTTTTTTAATTTTAATCTGCTATCGGGGGGGGGGGGGGGGGGGGGGAGTGCTGAGGTTTGGGACAGATTTAGATTTTTAATTTTAATATTTTTTATAAGCCGATTATTTAAAAGTTTTTAGGTATGCTCCCTTAACAAAATCTTGCCTATACTAAAGATTTTTTTCTTTAATATTTAACCCCACCGGTACGATATCTCCAGGTACATCCACTTTTCCACAGATACATTTCAGTGATGTACCTCTGGACAAGGCACGATGTACCTGAGGACATTGTTCCAAATTGGCTAGAACACAATTGTGTCGTACAAATAAGAAGTCAAATACATTTTTGGACTTCGTATATAGAGTGACATCTTTACATTTTTCTAAAAAAAATATCGAAACTTTTCCTTTTTCTTAATTAAAAAAGTATTTCTAAATACGTTATATGCAGTTCACGAATACACTTCCCAAATGCTTTTTTTATTTATAAAAAAACTAATAAATGTCATCACCAAGATTTGGAAATAGAGTAAGTTTGTTGTAATTTTAAATTTTAGCTTTATTTTTCAATAACATAATTTGCAAATTTGAAAAGTAACTTATAAGCGAAAAAGCAAATAATTAAATCTACCCAAGATTATAACCATCAAAAAGGCATAGGTAAAGAACTGCTGCCCTCTTCTTGAGGCTTAGCTAACAACATTTGGTGCTGGAATTATATCACCTCTAAAAGAGTTCAAAATTTTCAGCATATTTTTCAGTTTCGTAAATTTATTCGAATTTTCAATATTTTTTAAGTATTCTATATTAAATTAATTAACCATGTACTTTAATAATATTGGCCACGTTAAAGGCCCTCGCCAGATAAGACGGTGAAAAATGCCCCCATTCCAATCGGGCTAATTTTTTTTCTGAAAAAAACCTCATAGTATGGACAACATCTCGGCCAAGTTTCAGCTCAAAAACATGACGCATTTTTGAGTAAAAAATTAAAGTTTTTTTTCTTTTTAAATTGATTATTTCCTGAATATATTTGATAAATCCAAAAAACTGCTTATGAGTTTTTAGATATCATTGAGTAGTATTCTTAGAAAAATCCGCTCCTAAATCTGATCGAGCGATCATTAGTAAAAATGCGATTTTATTTTTCAAAAAAAAATTTCATGCAAAAATCGCTTGGTACACCTTAGGTTTTTGTCTTTACATGTTCCTCTATTATCAATCTATAATATAAATTTTTTTCAGATTTTTTAGAATATTGGATGATAGCTAAAAAAATAATTCTTAAAGCCTGATTTTCTGCTCTAAAATCTATAGATTTAGAAATAGCATGCCAATCGATTGCGCAATCCAGTACAACGCAATGATGCGTGATGAATCCACATTTCGTCGTTTTCGCAATGCATCACAGGATACTGGTTCACAAAAATGGTTTTTCCGAAGAGTTACATACAATAAAAACTGCATTTTTAACTTGCTTCTTTTATGAATATATACCTCATGCCTTACAGAAATTATCAATACGCATGCAGCTATAAAATTATGCTAGCGAAACTTGTAAAAAGTTTTAATTAGTTAATATTGAATATATATTTTTTTATTAGTCGAATTATCTCATGGTGCCATCTGGTGGCGTCTGGCATGCCATGTGCTAGAGCTTGCGAACTGCCTTTCGGGATACTGGTTAACAAATGGCTTCACCTTTCCCCCTAGAGGCAGATCTGCTACTTTCTAAATCTATGCTAAAATCCTTTAGTCCGAAAGAAATTCTCCCAGATTGAATTTCCCAGAGACATAACATAGAGTGGACTGCGCATTGGCAAACCTAAAGTGTCCTAAACATCTAACTTACACAGTCACGTGACTGTGTCGCGTTTGGCTCGCATCTATGGCGAGTTTACCATTTGGCGAGTTTTTCCACAACGACCTGAACACAGAGGCCGACAATCTAATGTTATGATAAAGAAGCTTGGAAAGGAGCAAGGATGAATCGCTAGTATTTTAAGATCCTCTTAAGATTATTTCTTTGATTTTGTGCGTCTATTTAAGATTACTTGAACAATTGAATGTGGACTCTTTATTAAAAATTAATTTAAAAGAACATTAGTAGGTTTATGTAGAGTGTTGCTGTAATATAAGTTGGTATTGACATGGTGAATATTTTCTGCCGTCTCTATAATTTCGTTCTAACGGTCCGATTTTTAAAAAAAAAAAATCAAATATATTTTTTTTTAAATATTGCTTCTTCCTTTATTTAAAAAAAATCAAATATATATATTTTGAAATATTGCTTCTTCCTTTATTTCACCTGGAATAAATCAACTTTCTAAAACACATCAACATATTCCAAATTCAACAAATGCTCTACTTTTTAAATATAAATAACTCAAAAACTACGATTGGCAAAAACAGGTTTCGTTTTGACCAAATTGTAAAAAAAATATTCTACTTCTAAGCTGTCAATGTTCAGACCATTAATTTAATTGACTTGGCCCAAAATATTTATTATAATTAGAGTTCTAACAACGTTGATTTAATCATGAATATGATTCTTCAGTATAAAAGAGCTTTTAGAATAAATTCCCTCGATAGAAATTATAGTTTATGACGAGTACACAATTACTAAATGTATGCAGAACTAAATAAATTTTACCCGTGAAAGTGTGACTAATCCTTTTTTATACCCCTCTTTACAATTAGGAATTCACAAGCATTTGGCATCGTGCACAAAACGTTACTGAATTAAGAGTACAACATTCACGATTGATAACATGCTCAGAGATTAAAAGAATGTAATTAAATATTTATTATTTAAGCCAAAAGAGAAAAATTCCAACAATGCTCAAAAAATCGTCTGCTAAAACATTAAAAAAAAATTCAAGCTGCCGTGATTGGTAGAAACCCACGTGACATGGATATTGATGGTAGTCTCCACTTCGGTTTGCTAGCTGATATTCAGGTCTTGCGACAATTTGGAATAGTTCGTAACGAAACGGTAGCGTTAAGTTGCCATATGTAGCAACCTTTCCCCTCTTGGCGATTTATGATGTTTAGGACATAATGCTAATCTGCAAGGGATAGCGGTTTTTTAGAAAAAACTGGTTTTCCATTTTCCATCGGTTTTTCCCTAAAAAACCGGTTTTCGGTACCGTAGGGCCTCATACAAAAAAACCGGTTTTCAATCAAAACCGGGACCACCGGTTTTTTGAAAACCGGTTTTGGTTTTCCATCCCTAAGCTGCTTTACTATGAATGCGCAGTCCACTCTATGTTATGTCTCTGGAATTTCCCCGCCTCTGTTAGGAGTGCCATCTGCCGAGTAAGTAGTGCGAAAAGTCAGGTTTTAAAGAATATTTAATTTTTTTTAAACTATCGTCCAATAATTTTAAAAATCTGAAAAAAATATATATTATAGATTGATAATAGAGGAATATGTAGAGACAAAATCCTAAGGTGAACCAAACGATTTTGGCATGAATTTTTTTTTTTAAATAAAATTGCATTTTTAACAATGATCGCTCGATCAGATTTATGAGCGGATTTTTCTGAGAATACTAATCGATGATATCTAAAAATTGATGAGTAGTTTTTTGGATCATATTTTTGAGCTGAAACTTGGCTGAGAAGTTGTCCATACTATGAAGTATTTTCAGAAAAAAAATTTGCCCGATTGGAATGGGGGCATTTTT
The DNA here is from genome assembly GCA_023701765.1 of Hylyphantes graminicola. Classification (NCBI taxonomy): domain Eukaryota; kingdom Metazoa; phylum Arthropoda; class Arachnida; order Araneae; family Linyphiidae; genus Hylyphantes; species Hylyphantes graminicola. The sequence continues at coordinate 4,110,866 of CM043123.1, forward strand.
CACCGTCGTATCTGGCGAGGGCCTTTGATAGTTGTTTTCCCCAGAAACCTCACTAAAACAAAGTCCCCTTCTTGAAGTTCATCATTATTTGTTGACTCATTATGCAAATTTAGTTTCAAATCATTTTCGTATATTTATGTTTAAATGAAGTTGAGTTCCATCCTTCCATTCAACGTCCTTCCAAACGTATTTTTTGCTTTCTTTCTACTTGGAGCAGACTTTTTGCTTTTGGTCGTTTTCTGGTTTACTTCTTCTTATCGGTTAAAAGGAGATTTTTCTTTTCTGCCTCACTTGGTTTGTTTTGGTAGAAGGTGTTTTGAAAGTGGTCAAATTTCTTCGAGATATACAGAAGAGCATGTCTGTGGCCTCTGATCGAAACTTAAGGACATATGAGAAATCAGAGAAACAGTAGGCACAGTACACAAAAATTTGCAGTGCAGCAGAAAAATTGGTTGTACATAGGGACTTCCCTAGGTACAACCTAAATACTGTCCCAAGGAACAGCCCATCGGGTAATTTTTTAAAAAGCATTATTGTAACAAGAAAGTGCTAAGTTTTGAAAAACACAAATAGGATTAAAAATTACTTTAAACAAGGCTTATTAAGTAGTATTATGAAGAGACGACAAGAAGATTAAACCGACAGGTAATACAAAATATAAAATGATAGTAAAAGTTACTCAAGAGATGTGAAATTGTTGGCATAACCGTTGTCATGCAAATTACGAGGTGTTGCGTTGTCTCGCTGCGGCGCTGCCCATGATGTCATGGACTATATTTGATTCGGACAACGTCGCAGTGGGCGTTGCTGACGTAGCACCCAGTACTATTATATAAGCTTTGTCTTTATTTAACTTATGAGATGACTGTTTATGAAATATTCTTTGATGGTTATCAGATTATTACTGTCAAATATAAGATGGAATATTATAACTTTAAATCTTTCTGCAGTGTTAATGTTTGGTGATGATATTTTATATACTTTGAAAAACGAGCTGATTTTTCTGGATCAATAAATTAAAAGTTTTTGAACTCTGGCTTATTTCATTCCACTGCGCCAATATAACCGAATAGAAATCAATAAATCCTGTTTATTATGCCCCCATTAGCTTTTGGCGACCCCTCTTTAACAACAGAATATAAAGTTTTGTTACAGTCCACCACAGATAAAGTTTGCAGTTGCGCGCGCAGCCGCAGAGGAAACGTCGTGAGTAAATAAACCTCACTATCCAATCAGCGCAGGCGACGAAATTTCGCCTTCTCTGATTGGCTGCCTTTTTTTAGATAGTCTGATATTCGTGCGTCTTGTTACGTCAAAACTGAAAGAAAAAATAATTAATTTTACACTCTACTTGAAAAAAAACTAATGAAACCAATACAAATATGTCTTGAAATAACGAATAAAGCGGTTTATAGAGTGTGAAATACACTGCTCAAAACAATTAGGGGAGCACATGTTTTAAACCCTTTCGCTCCCAATGATTCCATTCGGAATCATCAGCTTGTGATTTTTTTCTGACTAAGTTAAATTCGCAACTTATGTATCGTTAGATACATCATTATATGGAAGAATAACGTATTTTGAAGAATTTAATATATTTTTTTTAATATTAATGAAAATATGAAAAATATGGTAAAATAAATTTCCCTTTAATACAGTTTTAGAAAATAAATTGACCCTAAATTTTTCATGCTTGCATTTTTTAGATGCTTAAAAATATATTTCAACTATTTTTAACAAAAAAAGTTTTGAAAAAAATTATTGTTATAATTTATTAAAAAGTTATTATTCCATTTCCCCCCTTTAAATTTAAGTATTAAAAACTTAAGATTTTTTCTCCTGTTTTTTACTATTTCATTTCGAATGCATAGTGAACCTATTTAACAAATTTCAGATTTATAGGATAAAAATTAAAAAGTTGGGAGTGTGAAGTTAAAGTTGGAATTAAAAAGTGCTTCCCTTATTGTTTTGAGCAGTGTACCTTTTTTTATTCAATTCTCACCACTCGAAAATGAGAACTATTTACCCTTTTACCCGAGGAACATTTCTATGCTGCATACTTAAACTGGTGGTGAGGTATAGTAGTGTTGCCACTAAAAATACAGGATTTTTTCGATTTCCCTAAAACTAGTTATTCCCATGTACCAGTGTTGGGCATGCAATTGATCAATTGTCAATTGTAAGAGTAATTGCAATTGAATTAATTGCAATTAAATTAATTGCAATTGAATTTTCAATTGCACCTTGCAATTGATTTTTTAATTGCAATTAAATTAATTGCAATTGAATTTTCAATTGCACCTTGCAATTGATTTTTTAATTGCGATTAAATTAATTGCAATTAAATTTTCAATTGCACCTTGCAATTAAAAGTTTAATTGCAATTAAATTAATTGCAATTAACTTTTTAAGTTAAAAACAACAATTAACTTTACATTAAAACGGAACGAGTTGGTTCGTTAGTTTGGTGCAGTTGCGTTGTTAAGTTGGTTGGTTTGGTTGTTGGTTTTGATGTTTGCTTGGTTTGATAAGTTGGTTTGGTTGGTTATTTTAGTTGGTTGGTAGATTTGGTTGGTTGTTTGGCTTGGTTGGTTGGTTGATTGGTTTGGTTGGTTGATTGGTTTGGTTGGTATGGTTGGTTAGTTGGTTAAATTGTTTGGGTTTATCAATTGGTTGGTTGGATTGCTTGGGTTTGTTGGTTGGTTGGCTTCTTTGGCTTGTTCTTTTGGTTGGTTTGGTTGGTTGGTCAGTCTGTCGGGCGGTATGTCGGTGTAAAGTCGGTCTTGGTCGGTCGGGTGTCGATCTTAGTCGGTAGTCAGGTTGTCGGTAAGTCGGGAAATCAGATTGTCGGTCCGTCGATTTGTCGGACTTGGACGCTCGTAGGGTTGTCGGTCAGGTTGTCGGTTTGGTCGGTCATCGGGTTGTCCGTCAGCAGTCAGATTGTCGATCAGTCGGGCGGGATGTCTATATGTCGCTAAGGATGTCGGTCTGTCGGGCAGGATGTCAGGCAGTCGGTATGTATGTCGGGATGTCGGACTGCATGTTGGTATGTCGGGCAGTATGTCGGTATGTTGGGAAGTATGTCAGTATGTCGGGCAGTATGTATGTCGGGCCAATGTCGGTCATGGTCGGTTGTCGGGAAGTATGTCGGTATGTCGGGCGTATGTCGGTATCTCGGGCAGTATGTTTGTATGTCGGGTTCAATGTCGGTCATGGTCGGTTGTCGTGTCGTCGGTCGGTATTGGTAGATCGGTCGGTTGGGATGTCGGTTTGTCGATCGGGTTGCCGATCATAGTCGGTAGTCGAGATGTCAGTCGGTCTGTAAGTCAGATTGTTGGTTGGAAAGCCTGATTGTCCGCCAGGAAGTCGGATTGTCGGTCGGGTTGTCGGCTTGGTCGGTCATCAGGTTGTCGGTCATCAGTCGGATTGTCGATTTGTCGGGAGGGATATCGGTAGGATGTCGGTCTGTCGAGAGTATGTCGGTCATGGTCGGTTGTCGGGTCGTCGGTCGGTCATGGTAGGTAGGTCGATTGGGGTGTCGGTCTGTCGGTTGGGAAGTCGGATTGTTGGTCGGACAGCCTGATTGTTGGAAATTAACAATTCGGGTTGGTCGGGCAGCCTGAAAACTGCAATTAACAATTAATTAATTGTTAATTGCAGTTTTCCGCAATTGACAATTGATTAATTGTTAATTGCAGTTTTCCGCAATTACAATTGATCAATTGTTAATTGCAGTTTTCCGCAATTACAATTGATCAATTGTTAATTGCAGTTTTCCCCAATTACAATTGATCAATTGTTAATTGCAGTTTTCCCCAATTACAATTGATCAATTGTTAATTGCAGTTTTCCCCAATTACAATTGATCAATTGTTAACTGCAGTTTTTCGCAATTACAATTGATTAATTGTTAATCATTAATTGTTTTTGCAATTAAAATTTGCCCAACACTGCCATGTACCCACGTACAACTTTCCCAAAGCTGAGCACTTTCCCCTACTATTCTTGCCTATCTGCTACAACTATTAAATTTTTTGTTATGCGTTTCAAATATCTGTTTAGGGCTGTTTACAGGTTAAACAAATCTCAAAATGGAACATTTCAATTAAATTGTAGGGTTTTCAGAACATTAAAGTCTACAAAAGGTAAAGTAAATTCTTCAGAAATATTTTACTCTAGAGTTACCTGCGCCAAACCTTTACGTCCGGACGGTATTGATAAGTCCTATTTAAAAGACCGTTGTTTTACTGTTTATTACTCGTTTAATGGAAAATAAATAGCAGAGGGGATTTCATTAATGCAGTATTCGGTTTCAAAGCCCTAAAGATTAAAATGGTAAATCATATTTCTTTCAACAAAATTTCGTTATTCGTCAGTGTTATTTAATTTTCATACATAGAAAAACGGAAATAAATTCACCATAAAGGGCATTTTATGTTTCAACTAATCTATCCCCCCTAATATATTAATTACACAAATAGCCTCAATCAGGTAAGTAATCAGAATTATTCTTAATTCAGTGCATAAAGGGTTAAAAAGGAAAGGGCACCCAGAGCAGAGGCGCGTTCTGAAAAATTATCCCTTTTAAGAACATTTCCCTCCCAAAAAAAATAAGATAATTTTTTTTTTTGAAGAAATATAGTTCGTCACAAAACTTTAAAAAAAAATATTTTAAATCACAAATTTTCACTGAAAAGTTTTGGTTAGCAATAATTGTTGTAGTAAGGATCGGGAAGGTATAAATAATTAAAAAATATCTTGAATCATGAAGAAAAGTATAAACAATAAATTTATTGCCAAAGGTTAGTCTGGTTTGAACTTGTTTCATTAACGTCGTACTAAAACTTAACAAGGGTCTAATCGAGTGCCTCGTAATTTTAAACCGAGGTCAAGTGACGTGTAGACACCTGACGTCTAAGATTGTGAATTTTTTTCAAAAAGTGGGATTATAGAGACCTATAGGGTGGTGCAAATAAGAATGCATTGAAATTCTTGTCGAGAAAAACTTCTAAGGCCGCCTGGACGTCTTCAAATCGAAATACATTAGAGTCCCGCTTATCCGAAAGGAACGGGACCAAAATTGAGCAGCAAAAATAAAAAAATTACTGCAAATTTTGAGAAATCAATCCTACTTTTTAAGTACGTATTTATTTTTTGTTATTTATGCGTATACATTACAAATTTTATCAAAAAAAATTCCTGAGAATTTTTTATATGTAATTCTATAAGATTTATTTAGTATAAAACAAATTTTAAAATTTATAAAACTTTAGCCAAAACTAAAATAAATGATATTAAACATAAAGCTATTTGAACACATTGGGATTAGGCTTGCGCGGCAAATTTTGAGGTCAAAATTGAAAAAATGACCAAGACTTATACAAAAATGAATTTAGGTATAAGTCTTTGTTTGTACATATTTGTACAATATAGTCATTTTCTTGGTCATTTTTTTTCAATTTTGACCTCAAAATTTGCCGCGCAAGCCTGATCCCGATGTGTTCAAATAGCTTTATGTTTAATATCATTTATTTTAGTTTTGGCTTAAGTTCCATTAATTTTAAAATGTGTTTTATATTAAATAAATCTTATAGAATTACATATAAAAAATTATACTTATATATTGAGTAGTTAAAAAAATTACATGAAAGATCAAACTATGCTTTGTAGTACCATCTTTGCACATTTTTAAGACTCCTATGACCCCTTAAAAGATTATTAAAGCGTGCAATGGTTTCACATGACAAACCTACTTTTGCATTATTTGGATTACCATCACATTACAGCTACTAGTTACTCATATGGACTACTGGCGAATTCAGATCTTGGTGCGTAAACGTGAGTTGCGGCTGCGTTAGTATGAGTTGATCAATGTATAGGTGAAGATGCTCGCATTACAGCAAAGGGTGTTTATAGTGAGGCAATCAAAAGTGGCCCCAGTCTAGAGATAAGAATATGACAGAAATGTTGCCAAGTCTAAAACCAATACAAAAACAGGTTTGCTAACTGAAGCTATTGATCGCTTCAATATTAAGCCCAAACAAACGCTTGGCGACTTATTTGCCGGCAACTATGGTACGGTTTTAGAAGCTAGTTGAAATGAAATATAAAAAAGGTTTTTAGAGCTGATTAAGAAAAGTTCCCACAAGTGATTATTTGATTGTTTCGGTCGTTATTCATCCTAGAGAATCGGACCTTTTTGGTAATACAAAACATTTTAAATTGATTGCAAGACACAACATTTGCATTATGAGACGCCTTCATACAATACTACTAAGATCTGAACTCGCCACTAGTCTATGAGTAGCGCTAATGTGAAGCTAATCCTATCCAACCAATGCAAAAACAGGTTTCAGGCGGCTTCAAGAGTTTTTCTCGGCAGGCAAGCATTTCAACGTATTCCTATCTCTAGACCGGGGACACTTTTGTTTGCCTCACCCTGTATGACCGCCGAGGACGAGAGGTTTTTTGAGCCCTGCACTATAGTTTTTTCGCAATGGAATGAAATTGTTGTGTGAATCATGTTTTTGATAAGTCCTAACTGCATTGAAGTTCGAATGACTTTAGCTATTTAAATATAATTTAAGTACACAATAAGTTAATAAAATTGACTTTTATTGCTTGAGTGAGTGAAAAAGAGTACAATACAATAATACAAAATAACATTACCGGGACTTTTGAAATAAAGTAAAATGCTAGAAATCTACATAAGTTCATAAGTAATGAAAATTTACGTAAATTGCAGCTGATTTTCTTTTTAAGCCAATGTTGTTCTTTGGGTAGATACCAAGTACCAAAGTACAAACACAATTATAAGTAAACATTCATAAAACACATCAGAAACTGCAAGACAACTAGTAAAAGCAAATAGCTACTTCATAACCTCTAAGACATTATTTAAAAAAATTATTTTTGTACAACCAGCACGGTTTTAAGCATGAAGAAAATTTCATTAGTTGTATAAATTCTCATGAAACATATACAGCAGCACAATCATTTTAAATTTTGCAATTTTTTTAATGCCTGCCTCTATTGTATCAGAAGATAATTGCTCTTGCTCGGTGATTTACCTTTTTGCCTAAATGTTTAACTCTTGCAATTTCAATTAATTATTTATGCAAAATATTGAACTTGAACTCATTACATTTCTAAGTATGATGACAAAATTAATCTTTATTAAAAGTGAATGAGAAATTGGCAATTCAATTGCAGTGTGAAAAGAAGCTCAACTTTCCCCATTAAGTAAATTAAAACAGGTGGATAAGTATTTTTGTTTTTATTAAGTTAAGATATTTAGCTACTTTGTTTTATAGTATTCTATTGTGCTTATATAAACAAAAAACGCATACATTAGAAATCAGTTAATACTTATATACACAACTGTTAAACTATACAGGTTGCAACAAAAAAATCATTAAAAATTAAGTTTTTTAATAACGTTTAATCATTTAAAACTTAAATAAAAATTAACATAACTTAAACTTAACAAATACAGGCTTTTTAAAGATATAACAATTTAAAACATTTTTGTCTTAATATTATAGACAAAAAAATACAGAAATTGAATGCTTACATAATTGGAATGTAAAGTTAGGCATTCGAAAACAAATAGCATTACCTCACTCATGCATTTGTAATTAGAAAGGACTGAAACATGACAATTTTAAATATACTGCTTATTGACAGACTATGCCGAAGAAAGTGTTCATGGAAGCCCTTATGATTCAAATAAATTCTGAAATAAAGAAATTATAAATAATTAGAGAGATAAAATATTATTAAAAATAAGTTTATTATCACTGAATAAACTTTATTAACAATTAGGCTAGGTCAAGCATATACTGTTTTTTTTTAATGTAGTACAAATTATCATAAGATTATTTCACATTGTCTTTATATTAGAATTTAAGTTGAATACCTTGCGCAACTTATATATTGATTTTAAAATCCAAATTGCAAATTTTAAACATCAGGTGGAAGGGAAATAGTTATAAAACAAGGGTAGTTAAATACTTAATACCATAAATGTTAATTAAAAAAAATATGTTTGAAAGGTCATGTTTGTTTTGATATGCACGACTATCAGTTAAGTTAATGTAATGTGTGAAAGGAAAATTTTAAAACATATTACTGATAGCCAATACAATTTTATGGTTCATAGGTAACAAATAACAAATGGTTGTAAAAATATATAGAAACAAAACAATTTAAAAGATGAAAAAGGTCCCTATAATAATCAAGGCATGATAAAATTAAGGTTTAGGGGCGATACCTAACATAGACTCGGCTTTACAAGGTTACTTTATGTGTTTATATATAACAAGGGATTGCAGAAAGAGTCTAAAATGGTAAAAAAATGGGACATCACAAGCACATTTAGCTTTAAACAACAATTCCAGTACAGATTGTGTACCCATATCGTAATCCTCACAATTTATTATAGGGGCATTTTTTAATAATTCAATAAATTTTAAACATTTTTCTTTAAATAAATCCTTTTTTCTCACTTTTTTCTGAGTGCTTAATTTCAGCAGAATCCGCACCAATTTTCCATATATATTTTTCATAAAGAAAACATGACAACTGTGACAATTTGTAAACATCTCATGCAGTAAAAGATTCAATTTCAAATTTCTCCCCCTGTACATTTGAATATTTTTTCCCTAAGCAAGATTGTTATATATATTTTTTTAATCACACCTAATAAAAGCTTGAGTACAAACACTTGCTCAGGAAACAAAAACGTACACACACAAAAAGTTAGCAATAGTGAAACATTTTATTTCACACAACACATGCATACCTGTTATTTAATTTAATCAAGTCCTCCAAGACAAATATACTTCATGTAAACATATTCATCAATGCCATAGCGTGAACCTTCCCGGCCCAAACCAGATTCTTTTATTCCTCCAAAGGCTCCTTCAGCACAAGACATCATACCTTCATTTGCACCAACCATACCAACTTCAAGTGCTTGGGCAACTCTAAATATCTGAGAAACATCTTCAGAGTAAAAGTAACCTAAAGATTAAAATTGAGTTCAAATGTTGAAAATAAATGATTATACATACTCGTAATTTTGTATTTACAAAAGCAAGCCAAATTAAAAAAAAAAAAAATAATAATTATATATTACCAGCTAATCCAGAACGAGTAGAATTTGCAATTTCAATAGCTTCTTCTTCCGACTTGAATCTTCGAAAATAAGGAATAATATAGCAATATTTCACTCAGGATTTTTCACAGAATATAACATAAAACTGGCATAGAAAACAAGTGTTTATTTTTCAAGGCTGTATAATTAATTATCAGTACCTGTTTTTGAATTTGTGTAATTACTTTAAACTAAATACTAATAGATAAGTATCTAAACATTATTAATATATTAATAAACCAAATCTTATACACATACTTCATAACGCCAGCCACAGGACCAAAAGTTTCTTCTTTACAAATCAACATATTGTGTTTTATATCAGTCAGTAACGTTGGTTCAAAAAAAGTTTTCCCACTTGGATGTGGTTTACCACCAAGAATTAATTTTGCACCTTTTTGAACTGCATCCTCAACATGGCTATTGACCTAAAAAATAAAATGTTTATGATTAATTTTCAATCTTAAAATAAATTAATTTCAGCATTCAAATTCACTTATAATGTAAATAAAAATTTACTAATATACTCAAATTACAATTATTTATTTTTATGTATTAACAAATTTAGGTTTTGAATAATTAATAAAATATGTGGTAGAAATAGGAGTCCGATGGATCTAGTAGGAGATTGTACTATTTATATTTTTGTGTTATTCGAGCTCATTCGGGGCATAATCCCGACAGCTGAAATCCCGAAAGGCTAAACCCTGACAAGCCAAAATCCCGAATGGGTTAAATCCGAATGGGTCGAAATCCCAAATGGGACCAAAACCCGAAAATAGACTTTTTGTCCATGTCTTGATTTTTTTTAAAAAATAGATTGTTTATATTATAAATGAAATATAAACTGTTTGTTGTTAAACAAAAACAAATACTATCAGCTGTCTTCTGTTTATTGAAATTGTGACATTATAAACAAATGTGCTTCTAATTATTTCATTGTTTTGTGGAGTTTTAATTTGTCTCATTGTATAGTGTTGTATTGTCTCTTTGTCTGGTCTTTATTTGTGTTATAGTACATGAATAATTCATTTCTTTTTGTTACTTGGTGGATCAATTTTGTCTATAAAAATTAAATGTAGTCAATTCTTATTACTGCTTGAATTATCAATCTGTTTTGGGATAAATGTGTACTGAAATTACCAAATTTACACTCCATTTCGTTTAAGTTTTCGTAAGTATTTTAGTTTGGCGCCGTTATCACTGTACTTGGCTGGTTTAGGGGTGTTGCCGTAAATTAAACAGTAAAGGGGGGGGGGGGGGCAGTAACAAATGTCTAAATATGTGGGGGGTTTCAGAGGGAGAAGGGAGGGGAAAGTTTTCAAAAATTGAGTACAAGTGTACATTAAAACAAATGAATGAGAGATGATGCAGGTTTTGAAATGTACCTACTTATTTTGTATTGTTAGCAATGAATACTTAAAGGGATAAGATGCAAGTCAAATGTAAGTCAAAGGGAGATAATGAGTCACCGGATCCTCTGCTACCAACCAGCTTTGATCTTTCTCAATCTACTCACAGTTACCACCAGTGTAGTCTCCTGATCCGAGCAGTGTAGTTCCAGCTCCAGTACTTGTGCTCAAACCTACTCTGTGCCGAAGTACTTGAGTGAAACGTCTGTAGACCAATTCACTTATTCTTAAGAAAGGGAGGAGCTGTGATACCCAAAAAGTAACTTGTATGTAAATGGAGAATTATCACATGTTTTAAATTTTGTTAAAAATGGGTTAATTCTGTAGATTAAGATGTCTGGAGTCGAAAAATGTCATTAAATTTTTTTTAACGAAATATTTTTCGAGTTATTCAAATTTGAAAAAACCAGAGCCGCGGCGCAATAAAAAACGGGCCGTGTCACTTTAGGAACGTCGTGACGTAGAAAGGTCTTCTCGTTCCTCCTCCCTACGGAACCACTTGAGAACCGCGCAGCGAAATTGCACGTGCATTGATTTTTTTATTATTTTGAGTTTTTAAAATATTTTTCTCCAATGGCTGTTGAACAGGGTTTTACCAAAGCACAAAGAGATATTTTGCCAAACATTTCCGAAGATATGATAATCAATTTTTTCAAAGAAAATTTGGATTTTTTGTCAGCTGAAATGAAAGGTATAAAAGCTGAAAAGTAAGATGTTTCCAAGATATTTAGTTAATTTATTGTTTCATAGGAAATAAAAAAAATTATTACATATAGTAATAGCATAAATATGTTTTATGACTATATATTTTAAGAATAAAGTTTATGTGATATTTATGATATAATAAAAGTCTGATAAAAAAAGACTAATTTTTAAAATCAAAACTTGGTATTAATACTAGTAGATAATTCTTTTTCTCTATAGTTATTACATGCTTAACTATTTAAAAATATATTTAAAGGGGCTATTTAGTTAAATTAGAAGTTATTGTCGTATTAAAAATAAATGTTTAAACGTAAATTTTTGTTACCTTACCAGATAATTTGAATAGTATACTTGAGTACTCTACTAATATAAGACTTCTATTTTAATGTTCCGTACAATATAAGGCTACATTAGAATGTAAAATTATATAGAAGTGATTGTTCTATTAAAGATGAATATTATTAGTTTTAAATTAAAAACCTTTATTTGTTTTTAGAACCTCACCAAAACTAAAAAGTACTTCAATACTAATCACCATTTTTGATATTTCTGTTTCAATATTACATTCCAAAGGAACGAGGCCAAAGGAACGTTCTTTTGGGGATCCCTTTTCATAGCTTTGCACCATCTCAGTCTATCTTTTTTATTCCTCGGTACATTTAGAAATAGTTTGTCAGGAGTATAATATGGGAAGTATTTCCGCACATCGGCACAATACAGTACTTTTTAGAAGCCGTAATATTATAAAAATAAGCTTTGAAGAAAGGATATAAGAGAAGCGAAAAATCGAATACAGCAAAAGCTGTGTTTGCTTGTTCTGGTTGGGAGAAGACCTTACTGCGTCATAACTGCCCTTTTATAAATTTAAACTAAAAGTAAAATACGAATCTGCAAGAAGAATGAATACATTTTTTATGGGTTTTAAGTCATTTAGAATCATTTAAAAACAAGAGAAAAAAAGTGATAATTATCCATTACCTTAATGACGTAATAGCCATATTTATAAAGACTTTCGAGCTGAGACTGTGTTAACTTTATTTGATGGTTTGATTGAATAAAAGTTAACTTCAGCTTTTAAAACGGTTGGTTTAATTCATAGCAGGTTGACATTGCAGTATAAAAGACAAAAGTAAAATCACATTTAATAACCAACTTTGCTGTGATTTACGCAAGATTTATCTCTTCACCATAGGTATATGAAAAAACTTTCTCATCTTCTAACATAATTAACAGTGAAACCAGCATTTTCAATGCTATGAGCAGATATTGATTGGTCCCCAATGCCTGGTATGGCGAACACATAACTCAGTGTGATTGAATTTAAGCCAGTGATATTTCTATACTTGTAATTTTACTGCTTCATCGCAGCTTCCCAGTTTAAGTCACCAGGCTTTTCTGTGGCAGTAATGATATGAAGCCCATGGATAGAGCAAGAGAATAGGGCATCTTTATTTAGTGAGAGCTGCTTTCACAATGAGTTGGATAGTATACAATATACATTTGGTTAGATGCAGGAAAGTAGGATAATATTGTAATACACCTTAACAATATAAGCAAGGGATAATATGCAGAGAAAGTGATACAAGAGTATCTTTCAAATATCTGTGTGACAATAACAAAATATTTTATATTATAAGTAACTCTTACATACTCTTAAAGACTCGGAATGTCTCAACTTTTGAAATACAAAATAGCTTCCGATTTTAATTAATAAAAAAATAATTCAATATCTATAAATTATTAAATTTTTCCACGTAATTAAAATTGTTTCCAAAATGTAAAAAAAATTTTGCTAACAAAAAGCAATTTTTTAATGTTACAAATTATAACCCAATAAAAGAAAAGAGAAAATCCTTAATAAATACCTTTTTCACAGCATTTTCATTAATAAGTGGACCAACTGTAACATTAGAATCCATTCCATTGCCAACAACAAGCTGATTTTGCATTGCTTTAGTTAACTCTTTACAAAACTCATCATAAACCTCTTCTTGTACCAAAATTCTATTAGTGCAAACACAAGTCTGAAAAGATAATTTTCTCTAAGTTGATTAATTTCAAAAAGACAGTTTCACATAAAAAAAACACAGTAATGATGCAAATGATTACCATTCATAAAATTAAGATTTTTAGTAATTGTGCTGGGTACTTTACTTTAAACTCCTGTTTCAATGGCATAATAAATATTATATTATCAATATAATATTTTATCTTTACTATTATTACATGGATATTTTTTTGTTTAAAAAAGAATAATACTACAGTGGAGGCTCATGGTAAAAAATGTTGCTGCAGCCAGGACAACGCGAGACCACACCCCTCCCCTCCTCACACACACCAACTATAAACAACAGCATAGCCAAGATACTATATCAGGAACTAAAAAAAAAAAAAAACTTATTTTAAAACCTAAAAATTAGAATTGTTTTATGAAGAAGAGTTCAAATTCCCTGAAACCTCCCACTCCCATCCAATTCCTCAACTACAGCTGAAAAACTTTTTTTTTGTGGGCTTCACCCAGCACTTTAATCCATTTCATTTGAACATGTTTTAAGCAATGCATTCCTCCTCGTCATGGCAATAAGGCTCTCGTCAACACAGCCCATCTATTAGTCTTCTTCACTGGCAGTAAGCTTGGGTTATAAGCCAGGAACACATTTGATACCCCAATGGTACTTTGTACAAGATTTTCATGTTTGGAGCAAAAGCGCTACAGTAAAAAAATTGCTCCTTTATCAAAATATAATAAGAAATTGGTGATTGTATTTGGGATTTCGCTTTAAACAATTAGGTACACCCTGTTATACCTGATGTATGCCACAAGCGGCCACTGAGCAGTTAAAACAAATAAAAGCAGTGTTTGAAATATTGTAAATAAGATTATTACATACTTGTCCAGAATTTCTAAATTTTGATGCCATTGCTCCAGCTACAGCTTTAGATACATTAGCTGAGTTGAACACAATAAATGGGGCATTACCACCTAGCTCCAAGGAAACTCTTTTGACAAATGGTGCTGAATGCTCAAGTAAAAGCTAAAAAATAACAAATCACAAGCTATGTACTGCAAATTTAAATTTTTTTAAAGATTAAGATTTAAGATTTTTATTGGATCAGAATAATAATGAAAGTGTCCTAAATCAATGTATTAAAATACTGTTGGGGTTGTGCAATAGTACTGGAAAATCAGTCTGGTCATGGATAGGGAAACCTAATTAATACCTAGTTGGCTGTGTCACATAGTTGGTAAGGCAATAGTTTAGAATTTTTTCTGACAATTTTTTCAACAAATTTTAAGCAACTGTAAAACATTTAAAGAACTTACTAAATTTTTAACGTATTTTAAACTAAATAATCAATTTCTCAAGAATATGTTGTTATAGCTATTAAAATAGTAAAAACCAATTTTCTGTAAATAATTACTTTATTTAATTTCAAGAATTCCTAGTTACTAGGAATTACTAGTTACAAATTATTTTGACTAAAGAGCAAGTAAGGTTCAAATTTATTTAAGAGATGTCATTTCAAAATTTTGATAAATGATATGAGTATATAATGCATAGTTTATATGATTTCACTCAATATTCAATCTTGTTTATTACATCACTCGTTTATAGTGCCATTAAGTTTGTGGTCTCTTAAATACCGCTAACTGGGTTATACTGTATGTCAAAGTATTTACAACTATAATACATCAAAGAAAGAAAAAGTTTTACAAATTTAAAAACATTAAAGATAAAAACTAAAACTTTGTTAACATTTCTATAACAACATTTGACACATGCAAAAAAACAGGCAATAATTTTTTGCACTTACTTTGCCAACAGCTGTTGAACCTGTAAAAGAGATGGTGGCCACTTTTAAGTGTTCACACATCCCCTTTCCAATTGCAGGAGTGTTGTTCCTTGAAGATGTAACAACATTTATAACCCCGGGAGGAACTTTTGCTTCTTCAGCTAACTGAGCAATTGCAAGAGCTGATAATGGAGTATCTTCTGCAGGTTTAATAACACAAGTGCATCCAGCAGCTAAAGCTGCTCCAACTTTTCTAGTAATCATTGCATTTGGAAAATTCCACTGAAATTAAATAGCAAAATGCTGAATTTAAACTATCTATTAATTTGTCTAGCAACACAAATTCTCATTTAACTTTATTTTCACAGACTTGAATGTACATGTTATTTACATACATTTACATATTTTTATTTAATGATAAGAAATAAATATTTATACAAACTTAAAATAATACTTACTGGAGTTATTATTCCAGCAACACCAACTGGTTGTCTATAGAAGAACATTTGTTTACTCTTTACAGGAGAAGGTACAATATCACCATAAATACGTCGAGCTTCTTCTGAAAACCACTCAAAAAAGGAGGCCCCATAGTTGATTTCTCCCACTGATTCTGCCAAACTTTTCCCCTACAAGTTAAAAACGAGAATGTAAAATGAAAATAAGTTTAAAAACAAACCCTAAAGAACCTCAAAAATATGCATTCACTATTAAATTCTTATAATTAAGCAAGAAAATATACATATGATTTTTTTTTAAATTACCATTATAGATACTAAAATGGAATCACTTCATAATTTAGTACTCACAGCTTCTGATGTTAAAATTCGAGCTAAGTCATCTTTATATTTCATCTGAAGATCGAACAAGCGACGAAGAATGGCAGATCTTTCCTAAGAGTAAAATTAATAGATATTTACAGATGATTGGAGATGAATGTTTAATCAACTATGCGAATTCAAAAAATATATATATTTTAAAGGAAGATTTTGAATGTCAGAACAAATTTCAACAACAAAGAAAGTAGCTACATTAAAAGGTTAAATTACACTAACCTATATGATTGTACTGTGAAAGGAACCTTAAGCGTTGTAGTTTTAGGTGTTAACTTGGGGAAATTAGTTAAAATTTTCTTCATGTTCCAATTTTTTAATAAATGAACTTAAAAGAAATGAAAGTGTGATTTTATCTTGATATACATTTTATGTTTTCATTCTATTAATATGTATCAGCACAGTATACAAGGATCTAAAAATGTCTATTTCAGGTACAACAAAATGCCAAAACAGTATTTTGGTATATTTCATAACCATTAAAAAAATTGCATACAATCTTAATAATGAACTTTTTAATTATAAATATGTGGTCATATATTTAATTAGTATTTACCTTTGTCAGTTGGTAAAACAATTTATACTTTGTTATTTTATCTAAGTTAATGTGTTTTCCTTAACAATTAAATGCATTCCAAATGCCCTTAGTACAAAATGATTATCGGTATTATGAGTATGATTAATGATATTATGAGTATAAAGCTGTGTATGAATAACCCAGTGAATAAAGATTATAAAGTATTTGGTAAAGATCAATTTAACCCTTTCAGTGCAAGTGATATCAATAGGCATCATCATGTTTCTGATAATAATATTAAAAAAATAATAGGGCTGACATCTATTGGGATTAATAAAAAATATTTTCCAATCAAAAAAGTTTGAAGAATTGAATGATGTGCGTTTTGATATCATAAATGGCTATAGACCCACAGAAAAAAATTAATAAAATGATACCAAATTGTCATTGAAACTAAAAGGGTTAAAACACTTACAGGGTTCATACTCCAATTTTATAAAAAAAAATAAGTACTTTTTAAGGACCTTATTAAAAAAGTTTTACAGCAATCGGAAGCTTAAATTTCCTGTGCAGTTTAGATAATGTAAAAAAATTCGGGAAATACCAAAAAAAAAAAAAAAAGAAATTCGTGCTTTATATTATTTATCAACAACAGGTGAGAAATAAAATTCAAAACCTACAAAATACTAAATTAAAAAGCATGCAGGGAAAAGTTCAGTTATATATAGACAATATTCAATAGTGGTCTTATTAAGAAATAAAACTTACAAAAGTTATATTCTTGTTAAATTTTATTTTAATAACCAACATATTACTTAAATAGTACTGACTTGCAAATTTAAACTTTTTATTTTTGGGAATCCGAAAGCCGCGAAACTTCGGGGATTAGAAAGTCGCGAAACTGCGGCGATCCGGAAGTCGCAAAACTCCGGCGATCCGAAAGTCGCGATATTCCGGCGACCCGAAAGTCGCGATACTCCGGCGACCCGAAAGTCGCGATACTCCGGCGACCCGAAAGTCGCGATACTCCGGCGACCCGAAAGTCGCGATACTCCGGCGACCCGAAAGTCGCGATACTCCGGCGACCCGAAAGTCGCAAAACTCCGGCCACCCGAAAGTCAGCCAACCCGAAAGTCGCGAAACAACAGCAACCCGAAAGTCGTTAAACAACGGCAATCCGAAAGTCATGAAACAACGGCAATCCGTAGGTTATTGTACAACGGCAATCCGAAAGTCGCGAAACTTCGGCGATCCGAAAGTCGGCAAATTGCAGAGCATCAGAGCTACAACCGATCTACTAAGCCGCATGAAAAAAATTACGAAATATTTGACGAAAATTCTTAAGTTTCTAGGAAAAATAAGCACTTATTAAGGACTTTGGTTCTAAAATTAAAAATAAGAATAAAGTAAAAAAATAAGTACTTTTTAAGCACTTTTTAAGGGCCTTATAAACGAATGTAAAAAATAAGTACTTTCTAAGGTTTTTAAGCACCGTACGAACTATGACTTATAGAATTTTTAGGAATTAAAAAGTACTTTTGCTGTTGTATTCTTCCATGTTTTAAAAGCATCGTAAGAACCTTCAATTGCTTCGTTCAATTCACTAACACTACAATCTGGAACATTGGCCACAATACTTCCATCAGCTGGATTATAAACCTAAGAAATATTAAAACATACATTTTTAAATACATTTGAAGATTAAAATTTATAAAAATTTATTAATTTATTTAAAACTTTAACCATAAATAATGAATTTTATTTACTGCAGTCCTCTAGCCTTACATAAGTTTTTTAAATGATAAAATGCTTTTAATATTGTATGTTGCCACTTAAGTTCCCACTTGCGCTATCTCATTGTTGTGCAAGGATCAGATTTATTGTACCTTTGACACAATTTTTTTTTAGATTTGGCGATCAATAATTTTTTGTGGCAACTGTCTGACTTTGGCTGATGATTCAAATTCTTTAACTTCGCAACGATGAAGTTTTCTGGCAAACCTATCTGACCGTTATTTGCTCATTTTGGTTGGGTTTTCGGCCTACTTTTGAAAAGTTCGCCAAGGGTTACCCTTCAGTAAATTTCTACCATTGTGCGAAGTGAGATAGAACATGTGGGATTTTAAGTGACATATACAGTCAAAATCGGTTAAAACTTGTTTATTATGTCATAAACAATCCCTTGAATTGCCCACACACCCTAAAACTGTAACATTTTGTTTGCAATATAAATTTTTAATTAACCTCTTGGTTATAATGCTAAAAATATGTGATTATACGCTATTGAAATTGCCTTAAGGAGCAAAAAAAGAATTTTTTCAAAAATAAACTCTTTCTTTTCACCACGTAAATTTTATTTCATTGGCCAAATATGCGAAAAGTTTCCCAATTTTTTATTATAAGACTATGTTTTTAGGCTATTTTTGAAGATGTTACGATATTACATTACAAAAACACCTAATTAAAAAAAAATAAAATAATAATCAGAAAATTAAAGTTTTTTCATATGAGGTGATTTTGAATTTTTTTTCCTTCTTTATTTTACCTATGTAATTATAGTAACTTTTCTGTGCTTTTACAACTGGGAAATAAAAATATTATTTTTTTCAGTTCACCCAATCAGTGATCCCTCCCCTTCTTCTTTGACATCAATGATAAACAAACCTGTTTAAAACTTGTTTGGTGCTTTTTCAAAACAGCAGAGGCAGAAAAGTGTGGAGTTGCGATTATAATGGAGGGAAAAAAATCTTTGTAATAATGAAACCTTGAGTTTTAGTAACTTCGTTAAAATGGAAATTTTAAAATACTTTTGTTATGGTATTTCAAAAGGGACTGGAGATGTATTTCATTATACTGAATATCTTGTTGTAATGATATTCGCTAAAGAAACTTTACTGCGTTAGATTTTAAAATATGAGTGAATTTGAATAGGTTCCTTGGAAGTTTTTATTAGGCGAGAAACAAAATGGGATGTGGATCTTCTTAAATTGTGAGACTAATTGATATCTACGATAAAAGGAAAAATAAGCATTTTTCCAATTTTCCCAGAACTCTGCTCAGATATTTTAAAAATCAAGAATATAAATTCTAAATTTTTTTTCGAGCATTTTATGTTTGCCAGGAAGTCTTATTATCGGAGATAACATTTAAATCTAATGTTAACATCTGTGAAACTATATTTGATACAGAGTCTGTGAATTTTTGGTGCTAGTACAATAAGTTTCACTATTAATTGAAAACTCTAATATCCTGAATTTTTGATTTTTGGCCTACTGATGTACTAATTACATCAGATAATTGAAGTTCCACAGTATTTTTATTGTGATTTGTAATACTAATCTAAATTGGGTGTTGCCATTGAAATTTGTAAAGCTGTTTCTTGTTTCAGTAGGAAAGCAACCATTTAAGCAAATTTTATATTTCAAGCAGTTATCATCAACATTATCATTCAGTTAAAATTAACTGAAAATATTGTTGATCAGCTAACAACCAAAACCTAAATTCTAGAATAAATAGCGACTGCTGAACAATCAGGGAAGGGGGAAGAAAAAACAAAAACAGATTCATGCTCAGCATTAAAAAAAACTTGCAAGAAATACATTATAATTTTAAAAACAGTTAAAACTATTTTTGTTTTTGAGCATTTCTTTGACACAAAAATTGTAAATAATTCAGAAAGTAGAATTGTCAGTGAAAGACCGATTTCATATTTAGAGACAGCATCATTCTTACTAGAATTCCAAATATAACTAAATTCAGTTTAAAAATCCTAGGTATCAATAAAGAATATTTTGGTAGCCCTGTGTTATATTTTACATGTGAAATTATTTTAGTTGGGGTTTTTTTTTTTTGTTAAACTATGCCAAAAAATAAATCAGATTCATAATTATAAATTTTCCTGGCAAAGGATTTCCTGACAAACAGATTTCAGATTGTTAAGCCAAAGTTAATATACAAAAAAAATAAGTATTCTGTATGTTAGTGTGGCAAGCTTTGGAAGAATAAAGAACATTTTCTTACTGGAAATTCCTTTCCATCATTTGCAGAGACCCATTTTCCATTAATGAAAGTTTTATTCTTAGGAAAAGAAAAATGACTACACATCCTATATGTTGTAAGAAAAGAACTTGATTGAAACTAAAATAGAAAAAAATAATTATTTAACATTATCTATCGAACAATGTTTAGTGTTTTACCACAAAACTTAACATATTTTTACTACATGTACAGTCAGTGGTATTAGAACACCTGGAGAATCAAGGTATTAGTAAACCTGGGATGCTTGACATTTTTTGTTATTTGGTATAAAAAGCATTTCACTGTTTATACCAAATAACAAAAACATGTATATTAAGCTTAATTTGCCATTAATTTTACACATCAGTGTTCAGCTTGACCAGGCACAATAATTACTAACAAACAACTTATCACAATACATTAGACAATGGACAGATTTAATTCGCGTATTTGCTTGTCTGAAGGGACTTTTTAACACCAAACTAAAAAGAGTTGCAAAAAAAACCTTGACATAAATGATAATACATATTCAATACTTTTTATTTTATTTTTCCAAGGTTGTTCTTAGTTGATCAATAGTTTTGGGAAATTAAATGGAAGTTTATTAATATCAAACATGTATAATACTTTTGACTACCACTGTATTTAACACCGTTTAATTAGTGCAGTAATGTAATTTAAAAGTAAAGTTAAAGCAGTATTTCAATATAATTAATAAATACAGTAGACGCCACTTAATGTGATCACGGTTGATGTTATCAATCGTTTAATGTTATCAAAATCACTTAGTCCCGTCCTCTTATATCAAAATACATTGAAATATTATCGTTTATTGTAATCAAATGTTTATTGTTATCAGTTTATATAAAAATTTCCCGAAAAAAAATCCGATATGAATGCTGAAGATTTTGAAGCATGGATGAAGATCGACGAGAAGGTTGCGACTTCTACTTCGTTAACTGATGAGGACATTTAAGAAGCCGTATGTATCAAAGATCAAGCTTCGTCACAAGATTCTGATGCCAAAGATGAACCCAAAAGTGCTATCGAGGACAAAATTCCGACGCCTGCTCAGATGAGGGGGCTGAATCTTACATCTAGATGTGCAAAACAAAGCCAACATGGAACACGTTCATAAACATTACGATTATAAGCGATTTGTATATGGCTTGCTTAGCAAGAATGCTAAACAATCGACATTTGATTATTTCTTTTTCTGTTAATAATTAACCTTTTGCATTTTGTATCGTTTTCTGCAGTTCATCATTAAATATGTAAGTATACTCATTAGTAATTATTTTTCTTTAGTGTGCATTAATTTTTATTTAATACTGTAGAGTTTTACAGCAACGCAACACCTCATTTAAAATTAATTTTATTTTTTTAAATGGTATGTAAAAAAATCATTTTTAGTTTAAACTTTTTTTTTCGTGTATTTTAATCAATCGGTTATTGTTATCAAATCACATTCGTCCCGATGTGATCACATTAAGCGGTGTCTACTGTAATTCAAATAATCTAAATTTAATTTAATCAATATAACATGTATAAATTATGATGATATTTAGTAGATAGCACAAATATCTTATATGATACAATTAAAAAATATTCTTCATAACTAGTTATACACTACATTAACATAATTCCCTTCATAAACTAATCAATAAAATTTTAACTATGTGATTTACACAAATTCTAACATATTTAACATTTTTGATAAAAATTTAATATTCAACCTTTACAGTTCGGAAAAGGAACATTCTCTCCAAAAGCTTCTTACAAGCAATTTTTTAATTCCTAAAAATAAGAAAAAACTTGTTAATTTCATAATGGGAACAATAGTAAAAATAATATACACAACAAGCATTAACATTTCTTAAAAGATATATCTTTACCTAAGATATATCTTTGGTAAAATAAACCAAAATTTAGTAGTTAAATAAAAAAAATTCTAGCTGTCCGAGTGTAAATCCATGCTTTGACACTTTCAATAAACAACTCTCCATGATTTGTAAGAAATATGGAATTTAATATCCTTTTTGAAAAAGTATCTCACCCATAAAAAGTGTCCCTGGGTAAAATATCAAAACTCAGCAAGGTTTACTTCAATAATGTGAAACTATATCAGCTGTTTATGTTGTTGTTTCTTATTCCACTTGGTCTAGATTAATTACATTAAGTAAAAAAGACTGTTTGCCCACAAAAAGTATCCAACTAGAAGAGGGTTTTCAAGAAGGTCACTCTTCGGCAAATCCAAACAGGACAGCAGATGGACCGGAGAAGATTGGTGCTGTTTCTGTTAAAACTATTGGCTAGTTGGGACGTCTATTAATTATGAACTCTGTCAGATGGCGAGGAAAGCATATTAACTAACAACCATTTTACCCTTGAATAGGCACCAGGACAATACATTGCATGTGCAGCACAGTTACGGCCCATGCCCCATGGTCCAAACTGTTGGTGCAGCCAAAGCAACGCAACTTGCTGTATGCCACGAGCCACCACTGGTGCAGCATAAATTTATTAACAGAGCAATACATGTAATGAACTTTCTTTGCAGTTTGTGCAATCCTTTCATAAGATGACAGCGGAAATGGTTAAACCTGAAATCTTATTTATTATTTGGGTGCCAGCACCATCAAAATAAGAAGATGGCTGTGCTTGGGGATAATACAATTGAAGCCTTAAGAAAGTCTAGCCCAACCCAAGTAAGCCCAAATAAACCATTAACTCAATGTTAGTTTATGTTGCATTATTTCATTCCATAAAAGTATTAATAATTAAAACAAAAAAATACTGTTTCAACAGTTATACTATAATATCTGAATTTAAAAAATATTGCAGTGATTTCCTTTATAGTAAGAAAAATTTGTAGGGTTACCAGATGTCCGTATTTGCAGAACACGTCCGCATTTATCAGCTCTGTCCTGCCGTCTCTTTTTATTTTTTAAAAATCCCTAAATGTCCATATTTTTGAATATTTAATTAATTTTGAATATCTTTAAAGAAGTTTGTATATTTCAAAGTGTAATAGCTTTTTTTTTAGTTTACTCCAAAACGAAAACACAGACTTACCAATTCATAAAAAATGGCTAATGTAATGTTTCTTCCAAGTTGCAACAGATCATGTGCAGCAGAACTTTTGCATGTTGCTTTTTTTTTTTTTTTTTTTTTAGCAATATTGAGAATGTCAATGTCAAGAATGTTTTTTCTATTATAAATGCCCAATGGACAAAAAAGAAAGAAATGAACTACAGATTGATTCCCTTAGAATGTTGACTGCAGTCAAATTTAACTTAACAATGACCTGCATCGAGTTTATGACAATATATCTAAAGACAAGGACTTATTAAGAAAAATTGGTTCGGTAAATTTTTAAAAAATCACTAAAAAAACTGCTAAGTTTATGCAAATAAATCTGGCTCTCAGATTCAGATAAAAGGCTCTCGGTTCAAGAGGAACTTCCCTTATCCTTTTCTGCCTTATTGTTTCCTGCGTTAGTTTTAGCATCTTTCCATAGTCCTTCAGGCAGGCTACGCCACCTTTTTAAATGCCTAGTTTCACTGCCTAATTGAAGACACCCGCGACGAAAATACCAGGAGCCTCCCGACCCCATCTTAGGGTAGGCGTCAATGGTCCCAAATATTTTATTTTGGTTTGGTTCAAATTATCGTTGCACTAGAGCTAAACGAGGGTTATTGGCGACGGGCGTCATATTTTAGAGCCACAGTCAGGTGACGAGCCAACACCTGAATAGGCACCCAACGCAACCGTTAAGGGCGACATTGTACGCAGCGTTAGGACTTTGAAGGATATTTAACATGCACTCCCTTACACAGGGTATTATTCGTCACACATTTTTGGCTGCACGGGCCGTTTATAGGTCGGCAGCTATTTTGGCGATGCCCGGACCCGAAACTGGGACCCTTCCGTATGCTAAGGGATGTCCTTAACCGACTGGTCTCCCCACCCCACCCCACCCCCAAATATTCTATAATATTAAGACTTTTTGTTTACATATTGTTTTGTTTGGACTTTTAACTGTTTAATTATTCATTTTTTTTAACAGTGTGAACATGCCATACTACACTGCTCAAAACAATTAGGGGAGCACATGTTTTAAACCCTTTCGCTCCCAATAATTCCTTTGGGAATCATCAGCTTGCGATTTTTTTCTGACTACGTTAAATTGGCCACTTATGTATCGTAAGATACATCGTTAGATGGAAGAATAACGTATTTTGAAGAATTTAATTTTTTTTTATATTAATAAAAATATGAAAAATATGGTAAAATAAATTTCACTTTAAAACAGTTTTAGAAAATAAATTGACTCTAAATTTTTCATGCTTTTATTTTTTAGATGTTTAAAAATATATTTCAACTATTTTTAACAAAAAAAGTTTTGAAAAAATTATTGTTATAATTTATTAAAAAGTTATTATTCCATTTCCCCCCTTTAAATTTAAGTATTAAAAACTTAAGATTTTTTCTCCTGTTTTTTACTATTTCATTTCGAATGCATATTTAACAAATTTTAGATTTATAGGACAAAAATTTAAAAGTTGGGAGTGAAGTTAAAGTTGGAATTAAAAAGTGCTCCCCTAATTGTTTTGAGCAGTGTATGTAACAAGATTTGATAATTAATTTTAATAATCTACAATCGACGCGTGACTTTTGTGTATTTTCCTTATTTACCGAAATCATTCCCAAGGGGTGTCAAACTTAAACCAATCAATCCTCCTAGCCCGTTCAGTTATATGAATCCTATAACTGATAAGAATTTTGTAGCATAATTATAAGTGCTAAAATCTTATGTAACTAAAGAAACGAATCTAAATGTTTCAAAATGAAAACTCGCCAATATTATTGATTTCAAAAGAATGTCTGTTAAGGTAAAGAAATACTTCGCAGTAAAACAAAAACTTAAGTTTAATAGTTTTATTTATTTATTAATCTGCTATACAGAAAGAGAATTTCCAATTACATAGCAGTAAGACAGTTTTAGAGCTAAGAGTTTTAACGCGATTATTTATGTAAACTACTTTTAATCGAAAAGTAGGCAAAATTTCACACAACTTTAAGAATTAAGTAAATAAATTCGCAAATGTTTCGGATCTGTTAAATTGTCTTGAACGTCTGAAGTATTTGAGATATAATTTCACTAATTGCAACTCTAAAAGTAATTATAAAAACTTACTTATTCGTAACGTCGAGGGTATTTCTACACGATTAGGTTTTACACAGTTATTTAATTAATTACATCCGGCATTTGTTTCAGGAAGCAGAGCCGTGGGAGCATGTGTAAATTGTAAACAAACATTTAGGGTCATGTGACTTTTGGTTTGGTTAGGTAGTAGGTTGATCCTTGATCCCTTTGATAGAACTGTTGCAACCACGTGACTTTTCATAGAAAACTGCATCTGGCAAGGTCCATGGGGCAAACAAACACAATGGGGGACATTCACGCTAATCCACCTGAGCTTTAATTCCAAATCACTGTATGAAAAAAAGCGGTTAGACATATTTGAGTAGTAGGAAAACAATAGCACGTGCTTCGATAGCTGATAGGATAACATTAGCGCGTGCTTCCCGAGCTGATGCATAACAAACCACGTGACGTCACATGAATGTTCCCCATAGACAGCAGCGTTTTTACTACGAACTCGTTCGAACGATTTTTTTTTTTTTAAGAATTACGCTTTTAAAAAGACTACCGAATATTATCGAATCTGAATAAATATCCAAAGGAAAGGCTATTTGGAGAAATTTTCATTGATATAATAATAATGGTATAGGATCCATATGCTTTATCTAAGAATGATACAAGTGCAGAATTTTCCAGATGTGTTGTTTATGGATTATTTTACTGATTATAGCTGAGTTATAAATATTAACTTTTCGAATTTTAATCGGAGAACTAGGACAACAGTTTTAATTCGTTTCTTTTATTAATGGAACTTTGTAGAAAAAAATACTGTTTAGAAGTATATAAATTGTACACTACTTATGATGCATTTATTTTAATTCAATATAGTTTGAAAGAAATATATCTAGCATTATATTGCACAGGTAATTGAATTTATTAAGTAGGAAATTTAGTTACAATTGTTTCAGTATTTTGGAATGCAAAGAAATATTTTTTAAAAATTAAAATTCATTTTTATGTACTGTTTCATGTGGTAAGATTAGGGTATTTTTCCAAGAGCAATGAATATTTCTGGAGGACCAGAAATATTCACAGCGTTTTTATTTATGTGTACAACCTAAAAAATTTGCCACACCATGAACTATGATTTAAAATTTCATCTGAATTAAGTAGGATAAAACGCCTTTCGACCTCAATTTGATATATTACCACAATTAAATACTCCGTAAAATGCAGGTACTTTTAAATTTACTTTGAAAAAATCCCGATAAACAAACGCAACAAATCTTAAAACTAAGTGCGTAGGGACAAGTGGGGTAAGTGTGATTGGTGGTAAGTGTGATAAACAGCTCTTGTAACTTTGGAAATCATTCTAAAAATCTGAAAGTTTGCAATATATAACATTAGACCACTTATAATTAAACCAAAAAGAAATATTGACCTTATTTTTTGTTTAAAGAAAGTTTTGAGCTTTTGAATTTAAGTGCAACTGTCTTCTTTTTACACACTTACCCCTATGTGGGGGATAAAACAGCAATGGATTTTGAAATGCAAATTTTGTACACTTAAAATTGGAATTCAAACAAATAATTTTTTTTCTACATATGTATGTTTCTTATAATAATTCACTACCAATATTAGGATTTGGAATTTACTTGAAGCAGAGAACGAATTTTCTTAATGAAAAATGCAGAAACCCTATCACACTTACCCTACTAAGAGAAACGTAGGTCTGTTTGCCCCACAGAAAGGGGGGGGGGGTGGAAATGAAGAAGAGTGGGAAACAGATGAAACCGAAGCGTTTCATTGGCTTGTTTCATGTGACGTATTCCTTGCTTCATGTGACGTATAAGAGTGAAATTCTTTGATTTCAATGACGGTTTCTGTTATTAGTGGTTTGACGAGGAGAATTACATCCACTACATTGATTAACCAATCCAAACCTTATTTTCATTCTTGTGTAACTGTTACCGGTCAAGACATGAAACATGCCCCATGGACTATAATCGCACGAAACTCGTTTATTTATATAATTTCATATATCAGGATAATAGTTGTAAACACAGTTTATGTTTAATAAAATCATTTTTTTTAATATAAATATTTATTTTAAATGGATATTGCTTGAAATAGTTATATGTCATTTGCATTTCGTATGCATGAATGTTTGCATTTTATTAGCTGAAATAAAACCTTATAATTACATTTATAAAATAAAATAACACAATATCTATATTCTTCTGCTTTTAGAATATGAAGTCAATATCTTTTAAACTTCATGAACTTTAAAAACAACCACTAACTTTGATAACTGTTACGTATTTTTTCCATATTACATAGGCATGAGTCCAGTAAATTATTACTTTAATGAATTCAAAATTTTTAATCGTGATGTGCGTTATTAGTACCTAAAAATTGTGCTATTTAATAAAATTCTTAAAAACTGTACGTTGAAAAAAAGTATCTCTAATGCCATAAATAAGATTTTACTAATAGTAAAAATGAAAGAAATGCTTTGTTATCTACTTTTGAAACATTGTACTTGTATAAGTTCATAGCTCATCATTTAGCAAGTGTCCTAAATTCTCAATTATCCACTGAAAAATATAGTTATGTCCAATCTTTTACATTGGTTTCGATGCTGAGTACGATATGTCACCCTTAAAAGTTGCGTCAGGTGCCTACTCAGTTGTCAACTCGTCACTTGACCCTAAAAATTTGTTTTTCGTCAGTTAGGTATGACCTCAGACATCTATTTTTTTTTTTTTTTTTTTTGTAGTTTTGTCCGTCTGTCTATACGTTCGAACGGACATCTGCGTACTAGTCTGTCGGCAAAATTCCAATTGAATTAGCATTGAACTTTTATTTTAAGTCATTTATATCGCTTTTGCCCCATCAACGGCATGATAACTTTTATTTTTTTAAAAATAATATTTGAATAAAAATTCATGTTCGTCATAAATCAGTTTGGGATGACGTCACAAATTGTGACACAGCGAGATTCTTTGATTGTTCATGATTTGTTTACTAAGAGGAAATACATTATATTTCTGGATAAAAATCTGATTAGTTTTAATTTACTTTTCTTATTTTTTTTAATGCAGTATGGAGTAGTTTCATGTTTTGGTAGAAATGAATTTTTACTTATTCTTCGAACTGCAAGTAAATTACAACGACAAATAATATTGTGAAATACAATTAGTAAAAAATTGCAGAATTTGGCTTTTTAAATTTTAATTTTTATCTAGATGCTATATTTGCTGATATTTTTCGTGTGTATAAATCTTGTTTGGAAGCGATTCTAGGTGACATTTACTGTTGAAAGCCTACTTGTTTTAAATAAGAATTTCAATAAATATTTATTTATCAGGAGAGTTGGCTATTTTAGTTCTTTTAGAACTACTTTTTGTGTATTGGATACGGTTGGAAAATTGTTTAGTGCAAACTAGTTACATCGTGTGTGGAAACGAAATATTATTATCATATATTTTACTATCCATATCAACTTGAAGAGTACACGAGAAGAACCGATTGATTTATTAGGCGGACGGCCGCAATTGTATGCTTGGCGGACATTGGCGACAGAAAACCGGTTTCTCTCTTTCTTCGCTTGGTCCAAGCGCCGAGATCGTCAATCGCCTGAATCTTGGTAGCTAGGAACCACAGAGATCGTAGTTAAAGTATTAGAGTGGCAGATCACGTGAACCACAACACTGGCTTCATTGGGGCTCTTCTGGGAGCTCCGTTAGTATTAGAGGTCACGTGATCTTCCACTCTATTAATTTAGCTATGATCTCTGTGGTAGGAACTGGTTCCCTTACACAAGTTTAGACAATCACTCGCTATCATCGCCAAAGCGGCCTGCTAAGGAAACTTCTCTACAAAATCAATCGGTTTTTCCCGTGTACTCTTCATTTATCAATAGTCATAATATTCAATGAGTCTGTTGTCAAACAATTGCAAGAAGAAAAAAGTTTATTGAATATGAAGTATTTTATTTCACCACAAATAATCTTAGAAATAAACAATTAAACATGAACTGAAATATTCCCATATAATCTCCATAAAAATGTATCAATAGTCATAAAAGTCAATCAACATGTTCTCAAACAGTTGCAAGAAAGAATTGTTCATTGAATATGAAGTATATTTTATTTAACCACAAATACTCTTAGTAAAGAAAATACAAGTTTGAATTTCCAGTCAAACCGACATTCTTGATCTTTCAATTTTTCAAAGCTCCCTGAAAATATTAATAAAAAATTTAGGATTTGTAAGAAAAGTATATAAAAATTGGATCTAGTGTTTGAGTAGCTTTTTTAATTGAACCGTATAATATACAGGGTGAGGCAAATAAAAGTGGCACCGGTCAAGAGATAAGAATACGTTGTAATGCTTGGCGAGAAAAACTCTTGAAGTCGCCTGAAACCTGTTTCTGCATTGGTTGGATTGGATTAGCTTCACATTGGAGCTACTCGTAGACTAGTGGCGAGTTCAGACCTTAATTCATATTGTATGAAGACGTCCCATAATGCAAGTTTTGTGTCTTGCAATCAATTTGTAATGTTTCGTATTAACAAAAACAAAAAGATCCGATTCTCTAGGATAAATAATGATGGAAATAATTTTGCTCTACAAACCTTGTTTACATTTCATTTCAACTAGTTTTCAAACCATAACGTAGTTGCCGGCAAATAATTCGCCAAGCATTTGTTTGGGCCTAATATTGAAGCGATCAATAGCTTCAGTTAGCAAACCTGTTTTTGTATTGGTTAATGATTTGGCAACATTTCTTTCGTATTCTTATCTCTACGTCGGGGCCACTTTTATTTGCCTCACCCTGTACAAAACAAATCAGCTAAAGGCAAATGAGCCCAAGTAACCATGGGCTCCAAACTAAAGTGCCTCTGTGTGTAAATCCAATAAAAAAACTATTTTCCAAGCCACATTTCTCCGGCTGTTTTGAATATATGTATAAATGGTTTTTATATGATAAATGTGACTGACTTACATGTCTCTATGGTCTATATTAGCATTTTTTTTAAAAATTGGTTCGGATATTTTGTGTTAACTTATTTATTAATAATTCAGGAAAAAATATTCGAATCAATTTCAAAATATGATATTATAGAGATCTGTAAGTCAGTTATATTTATCACGTAAAAAAAAACATTTGAACAAATATTCAAAATAGCCGGAGAAGTGTGGCTTAGAAAATATTTTTTGCGTTGGATTATAACACTGTGGCTTTTTTTTTTTTTAGACCAGCTGTCAAACGGGCTCAATCGCCTGTAAGATTCCTCTAGGTATCGATAACTAAAATCAAAGGTTATGAAAGATTGGAAATATAAATATAGAAACTAATCACCAATAATTAAATTACAAACTTCATTTTTTAAGCATGAGATAATGTAAGATTGTTATTTTTATATTCTCATTTATAAGTCCATTTTATTATGCTTAAAAATATTCAGGATCCTACTTATTTTACTATTTATTTGATGCATGAAAGTCTTTATTTTCAATTACCAAGAACAAAAAAGTGTAGATATTTGAAGAGTACACGGGAAGAACCACTTCATTTTATAGGAGTCTTACCTTATGTGTCTGCTTGGCGGACATTGGTGACAGGAAACCGGTTTATCTTTCGGTTCTTCATTTCCACTACAAACGGTCCACTGATCTCTGGCGTGAATCATTAGATGCCACGAAAGAAAAACAAAGCGAGTAACCGGTTTCTTTATACCAGTTTAGGCGATCTCTCGCAATTATCGCCGAAGAGGCCTATATTGAGGAAAGCCTTCTACGAAATCAAGTGGTTCTTCCCGTGTACTCTTCATTAATGAAAAGGTCTCCGCGTTATTTCAACTCTTTGCAATTTATTCTAATAGTATACCTTAAAATCGTTTGTGTATCAGAGTACACACGAATGTAGAATGATCCAGGACAATTTGGCTCAAAAGTAGCAGGAACAATAATGTAGTGGCCAGGACTTGTTTGAAATCGTCCAAACACTTCTCGATAGTTGACGTACGGTCCAGAGCTGCCAACTTCTTCCATCTTTAAAAAATTCTGCACAGTTTGTTTCACTGGTTCTTGAACCTAAAGCAAAATTGCAAGTTTTAGCCCGGGTGGTCTAGTGGTTAAGATCGCAGCCCATTACGCTAACAGTTACCTACTGTACCTGGTGCGGGTTCGATTCCCGCCTTTGCCCTGGCTGTAATTTCTCTCTCTCTGTGTTAGTAAAAAACCGTTTGTGTCTGTCGTACTTGACGAAAGTTTATAAGCAGGTCTCTTACGAAACATACAAACTGGAATATATAAATACCAACCAAGTTCTGCTTCGTAACATAACAGTTAAGGGGTCCAGAGGTTAATGGATGCCCTTGTCAAAAAATAGGATTATATCTGTGTATCATTTCATCATTTTTCAATCACCATTTATGCTAAACTTCAGCGGGTCCCAAAAGTTTATAGACAGCTTTTTTTCTAAATTTAAAAGCTAACTAACTAAGCAAGTTATGTAAAGATGAAGTAAATTATGCATGCATTAACCCTTATTCTCATGGTCATAAATTTTTTTAAAAATTTTTAATTTAAATTTTTTTCTGCTTTTTTATATAGCTTAAATAAAGATTATTTAGTGTCATAACCTTTCTAAAATAATTAATGCATTAATTAATTAGAGTTTTATAAAAGGTAGCATATATGCTACTTCATGAGAATGGGGTAACTGCTTCATGGAGCTTGTAGTTGTATTTGTGTTACCTGAGTTGTAGTTGTTGTACTACTTGTGTTAAATGATAAAGGCAGTACATGTCCAAAAAAATTATACCACGTACAAATATTACTTTAATGAATGTTTTTTATAAAGTATGAATATCAATGAAACAAAGAATAAACAAAAAACTATATACATCTATATAGGGTAAGGTGGGGTAAGTGGGCCACCTTTTTGGCATAATTCGACTTTAGACCCTCATACCACTGGATATAATCGGCCTAACAACTTATTTTTTTTTGTGGTCCATTCTCTCATATGTTATAAATGTACCCATGACAACCAAAACACAAATTGGCAAAAAATACATTAAAAAAATATGTGTTTCTTTTTGGTCATCCGAGTGGCCCACTTGCCCCGCAAGGTGGGGTAAGTGGGCCACCCCCCTAATATATTTTTACACATAACAGGTAGAGAGATGGTGGGGCAAGTGGAATAATCTACATGATTTTTTGAGTGTTTGAAAAAAAAAAGTAATGATGTATCTTCAATAGTTCCCCCATAGCAACTTTTTCTGGCATGCAAGCTTACTACAAGAAATAATACGTTAATTTTCATCTTGTCATTTTTGCATGTAGTGTAAAAAAAATGTTAGGGCTTCAGATTTTAAACTGGCCTATGTCAATGAATAGGACTATGAATAGTGAATATGACTAACCCTATTAATCAGTGAATATGACTTTTTTTAAAGTGTATTAAAGAGTTGGGGCAAGTGGGCCACCCCTGGCCCACTTACCCCGCCATTGTGGTGGCCCACTTACCCCAAACGCGGGGCAACTGGGCCACCCCAATTTTCTTTTAACCATATCAACATCACAAGTACATGACACTATAAAAAGATACTATGTTTTATACACTTTCAAAATATATAACATTTTGTTTTGTTTCATGAACCGTTTGGAAATAAATGAGAAAATAGTATGATGGCGTGAATTACGAAAAGATGCAATTTTAAAAAATTTCACAAAAAGGATTGTACCTTGTTACATACTTAAATGAAAATGATGCCATAATGTTTCCTGCATCTATTGGGGTAAATACGTAAAACTATTGTAACAGATTTTTTTTACGTCCATAATTCGGGAAATGCCAGGGGGGGTGGCCCACTTGCCCCAATGGCCCACTTACCCCACCTTACCCTATACGATACAATACAATATTCTTATATTTAAAGAAGTGCTTGCTCAAAGCAATTCTGCTTTTAGCTTCCACGCTACGTTTATAACGTAAAAAATGGAAGGTTTTATAATCGTTCAGTCCGTCTGTCTGTCCGTCCGTCCGTCACCCACTTTCACAGAACAAACCAAACGTCGCACAAACTAGTGGGATACGTCATTTTGAAGTAAAAAATCAGACTAGGTTACATCCCAAATTTCTCTAAAAATTTAAATTGGAAGTATATTTAAAAATTAAATGGACTAAATATTTAAACTACATTGAAATAACATGCAAATTCCATTTTCATTCAATAGTTTCAATGTTGCCATTTCGTCAAACGTACGAGAAACTTTATTTAAAATAAAAATGAGACCTTTGAAAGAATATTTATTTATGTGATATAATTCGGTTTGGATTGTTGCAATATCACAATGGAGTTTTTTTCGACGGTTCATTATATATGTATGAAGAAAGATGTATACAAATCTCTAATTTTGCATTAAAATATGCAAACTTTCGCTTTTATTTTTAAAGCATCAATGTTACAACTTATATATATATATATATTTTTAAGATACATATTTAATAACACATTGCATCATTATTCAACGAATTTCAAACAAATTTAGCAAACGATAATGAGTAATTTTTAATTAGCGACAGTATATAAATGAAAATAGATAATTTCGGCGTTTAAAATTTTTAATTAGAGATTTTCTCTCTGAAGTGTATAAATTGTGTGTTTCCTGTGAGCATATATTGCGGGGAAGCGGTTTAGATGACAGATTCTGTAACAAACCTTGTTAAAAAAAACCTTAAATTACACTTTATTACAAAAGACGTTGGAGAAACCTTTGTGACAGAATCTGCATTTTCCACTTTCTCTGAAAATGAGGAGGTGGCCTACTCCATCTCTCATGATCGATTAAATTAGTAAAATTTTTGCTTTAAAATTAAAAGCGAAACGGTATATATTTTTGACACAAATTTTTATTTTTTTTTATGCATCTTTCTTCCTACATATATAATGAACCATCAAAATAACTTCATTGTGCTATTGCAACAATCCAAATTGAATTATATCATAAAAATAAATATTTTTTCACAAGAGTTTCATTTTTATTTTAAATAAAATTTCTCGTGCGTTTGGTGTAATGTCAACAGTGAAAATAATGAATAGAAATGGAAATTGCATGTTATTTAAATGTAAATTAAAATTTTAGTTGTTTAAAATTTAAATCTTCTCATTTAAATTTTTAATGCAACTTGGAATGTAGCCTAAACTGATTTTTCGCTTCAAAATAACGTATCCTACTTATTTGTGGGACTTTTGGTTCGTTCTGTGAAAGTGGGTGGCAGACAGGCAGACGGATAGACTGAACGATTATAAAACCGTCCCCTTTTAATGTTGTAAACGTAGTGTGGAAGTTAAAAATATTCAAGTGTAATTAACAACTAATCATGTCAATAACTACCCTAATTTCATGAAGTAGCATATATGCAACCTTCAGTTTTTAGCTTGTATTTTTCCAAAGACTATGGTAATCGAACAACTTAAACAATTTTTTAAAACCATCGAACATAAGAAATGTGAAAAATATTTTTCAAAGTAAAAACAAAACAAAATTAATATGAAAAATAATTGAATGGACTTGTCTTGTAGAGACAACGAGACATGATGCAAAAACCCAACAACCCAACAAGTTACCTTCCTCTAAAACAAAAATAATTTTAACTTTGAACATTGTTTTCACTCTGATCGAAGCAGAGACATAACATAGAGTGGACTGCGCATTCATAGTAAAGCAGCTTGGGGATGGAAAACCAAAACCGGTTTTCAAAAAACCGGTGGTCCCGGTTTTGACTGAAAACCGGTTTTTTTGTATAAGGCCCTTCGGAACCGAAAACCGGTTTTTTAGGGAAAAACCGATGGAAAATGGAAAACCGGTTTTTTCTAAAAAAACCGCCACCCCTTGCAGATTAGTATTATGTCCTAAACATCATAAATCGCCAAGAGGGGAAAGGTTGCTACATATGGCAACTTAACGCTACTGTTTCGTTACGAACTATTCCAAATTGTCGCAAGACCTGAATATCAGCTAGCAAACCGAAGTGGAGACTACCATCAATGTCCAAGTCACGTGAGTTTCTACCAATCACGGCAGCTTGAATTTTTTTAATGTTTTTGCAGACGATTTTTTGAGCATTGTTGGTATTTTTCTCTTTTGGCTTTTGTAATAAATATTTAATTACATTCTTTTAATCTCTGAGCATTTTAACAATCGTGAATGTTGTACTCTTAATTCAGTAACGTTTTGTGCTAGATGCCAAATGCTTGTGAATTCCTAATTGTAAAGTTATTCTAAAAGCTCTTTTATACTGAAGAATCATATTCATGATTAAATCAACGTTGTTAGAACTCTAATTATAATAAATATTTTGGGCCAAGTCAATTAAATTAATGGTCTGCACATTGACAGCTTAGAAGTAGAATATTTTTTTTACAATTTGGTCAAAACGAAACCTGTTTTTGCAATCGTAGTTTTTGAGTTATTTATATTTAAAAAGTAGAGCATTTGTTGAATTTGGAATATATTGATGTGTTTTAGAAAGTTGATTTATTCCAGGTGAAATAAAGGAAAAAAGCAATATTTCAAAAAAAAAAATATATATATATATATATATATATATATATATATATATATATATATATATATATATATATATATATATATATATATATATATATATATATATATATTTGATTTTTTTTTTAAATCGGACCGTTAGAACGAAAGTTATAGAGACGGCAGAAAATATTAACCATGTCAAAATAACCAACTTATATTACAGTAGCACTCTACAAAAACCTACTTAGTATTCTTTTAAATTAATTTTTAATAAAGAGTCCTCGTAATTCAATTGTTCAAGTAATCTTAAACATACGTACAAAAGCAAAGAAATAATCTGATATCTGTTAAGAGGATCTTAAAATACTAGCGATTCATCTTTGCCGCTTTCCAAGCTTCTTTATCATAACATTAGATTGTCGGCCTCTGTGTTCAGGTCGTTGTGGAAAAACTCGCCATAGATGCGAGCCAAACGCGACACAGTCATGTGACTGTGTAAGTTAGATGTTTAGGACACTTTAGGTTTGCCAATGCGCAGTCCACTCTATGTTATGTCTCTGGATCGAAGCTTCTACTGTTCTTCTAACAAATGACAATGCAACATACTCGCTGACGTCACTTAACAAACATAAGTTAGGGAGAAAATCCCAGGTTGCATATATGCTACTTCATGAGAATAAGGGTTAAGTGTAGTAATATAATCAGTTGATGACTTCATAAGAAAGCCGCTCGTTATTGTACTTCTGAGGTTTTCTTATTCTAATTTCAAAAATCTATCTTAATAGTAATATTTTCTAATTAAATATTGGAATACCCTTTTAAAGTGGTATCAAAGGATCATGATTTTGAAAAATGAGATTATTTTTAAACTTCCAGCTTTGTAACATTTTATCTAACTTCTAATCTCACCCAAGTATTTTATGAAATACTTGGGTGAATTTGGGTTTTATGAAATAACTTAGTATAATGCAATAAAATCTAAAAATAAAAAAAAAATTAAATCGAGTGCTATGACTGCCTTAAAAAATTTGAATAAGCTTCAACTTACCTTAAAAAGTACAAATGCGATCTGCAGCATTTTCCTTTGTGGGTGTCGAACACATCGACGTCTGAGTTGCATAAGTGCAACAACTATATTACAGTCTTCTCGACTTGTTTTGGCTGTAAATTATATTAGAACATATTAAATTTTCAACAGAAAATTAAGCTCATTGCATTGTACATATTTATATACATATTATCGGATTATACATTTCGTACATTGTCCAAAAATTTATGCTTTGTTTCACTATAATAATGGTTCTTAGTAGCAGTAACGGCTGTTTGGTGAACTGTTTCACCATATTTTCGGTGTTGTCAGATTTTTGAAACTAAAGCCTAAAAAATGCTCCAACCAAATGCCGAAAATTTGGTGAAACATTTCACCGCACAGCCGTTACAACTAATATGAACCAGGATTTCGGTGAAACCATGCGCCAAATATTTAATTCTGAAACCTAAATATTTCGAAGCTCAGAATACAAGTAAACCAAGTCCGAAAAGCTCTGTGTGCTACAGAGGTTTAAAGTTAAATCTTTATAAGAAAAATATCTCTTTACATTTTTGCTTGCTGCTGCCTAGTGGATATTATCTGAACTTTTTTACATTATTGCACTGAAATCCTACATTGTTAGTGCATACAATACAAAATTTTTATCGCATGTTTATGTCATAAAGTTGTAATACCTGTATCAATTTCAAATTTTTTCACTCAGTCCTTTTTGAGATATTTTACGTTGAAAGTGGCGAAAATACGATTTTCAGCAATTTTGAAAAATTGTAAAAAAAATAAAGAAAAATTCCTCAATCTTTAAACTTCTACAACAAGTAGTTCTATAACTGGTCTATACAGGAAAAAAATATTTAAGGCGGGTCTCTTTTCCTTTTACCCCATTTTCAGCGCTAAAACTCCCGTTTTTTTTTATCTCCAGCTTCCTCACTAATTTGGTAATCTTATGCGCGGGCAAACCATTTATAGCAACATTCTGATCATTTTATTTTTTACTAGCAGTATGGTCCCGCCTTACTGGGAACCCGTTAACTTCGCATTGCTTCCTTTTAGAGGTATGCTTACTTGTGAAAATACACTCAAAATCAACAAAAAAAAAAAGAATAATTAAATTCGTGTTGGCACATGCTCACTTAAAAAAGCAAACACTAATAGAGGATAAAGCAGCCTTAGGGCGACCGCATATCTCAACCAAACTCAATCAATCAAACTAATAGAGGATGGCGTCAAGCCCCCGTTTCGGCCCGGTCCATGTATTTTCAGGCCCTGTTATGGTCCCGCAATCCCACGTGGATGACGTTTTCTTGAAAATAATTATATTAATTAAAAATCACAATCAAATATGAAAAAACTAAGCCTCAGGTGCACACGTAGGTATTAAAAGGAATCTATATTAAAAATTTCGAATTTTTTAGAGCAGTCTAAGTAGGTCTTTTGCGACCCACAGACATACACACAGACAGACACACAGACAGACTCTTTCTTTTATTATTATAGATTTCGTCTTTACATCTATAAAATCAAGAGTTATATGCATTTAAGCGAAAGCAGTTTTCAGCAAAAAATCGGCTTTGAAGCAAAGTTAGAATGGCGGCCAAAAAAATATTGAGCTCCAAAATTTTTTTTTACTTTGGCTTTGAACTCACCTAGTATTAGGAAATATGTGGTAAAAAAATTAGGAAAATCAAAAATGTTGAGCAACGGGTCTGGGTGATTTGTAATGGATTGACCCCAATCCTAAATTAAAAATAAAAATAAAAGTCAGAAAAATTGTAAATGGAGAAAAAAAATATTTACTTACGTGACAAAGTGAGCAAGAATTGTGGATTTTTAGCATATGACACTAGATTGTTACGTGAACCTCCACAAGTTTTATTTTCTTCCCAACGTCCGTTAATGCATTTCATAGTAGTGGGTGGTATCGGTCCATCCTTACAAACATAAAATTTACAGCTTACAAAAATATTATATAAATTAGTTTAAATTGAACTCATGGTTAATGTTACAACTATGTGACTGGTTAAGGGTTTTATATGGTATATATAACAGATCTCTTTACAATTTCAATGGGGAAACTTTTGATCCTGTTTTAAATAAAGTATACGACATATACTTACACAAAATTACCAAAAAACACAGAAGAAAGTTATTTTACCGTTAAAATAATTATAAGCATAATTTTAAAGATATTATATATAACTAGCAGTATGGTCCCGCCTTACTGGGAACCCGTTAACCGCATTGCTTCCTTTTAGAGGCATGCTTACTGCTTACCCAATTGTGAAAATACCAGAGACATAACATAGAGTGGACTGCGCATTAATAGTAAAGCAGCTTGGGATGGAAAACCAAAACCGGTTTTCAAAAAACCGGTGGTCCCGGTTTTGACTGAAAACCGGTTTTTTTGTATGAGGCCCTTAGGAATCGAAAACCGTTTTTTTTAGGGAAAAACCGATGGAAAATGGAAAACCGTTTTTTTCTGGAAAACCGCCATCCCTTGCAGATTAGCATTATGTCCTAAACATCATAAATCGCCAAGAGGGGAAAGGTTGCTACATATGGCAACTTATCGCTACCGTTTCGTTACGAACTATTCCAAATTGTCGCCAGACCTGAATATCAGCTAGCAAACCGAAGTGGAGACTACCATCAATACCCAAGTCACGTGGGTTTCTACCAATCACGGCAGCTTGAATTTTTTTTAATGTTTTTGCAGACGATTTTTTGAGCATTGTTGGTATTTTTCTCTTTTGGCTTTTATAATAAATATTTAATTACATTCTTTTAATCTCTGAGCATGAATCGTGAATGTTGTACTCTTAATTCAGTAACGTTTTGTGCAAGATGCCAAATGCTTGTGAATTCCTAATTGTAAAGAGGGGTATAAAAAAGGATTAGTCACACTTCACGGGTAAAATTTATTTAGTTCTGCATACTTTTAGTAATTGTGTGTTCTTCATAAACTATAATTTCTTTCGAGGGAATTTATTCTAAAAGCTCTTTTATACTGAAGAATCATATCCATGATTAAATCAACGTTGTTAGAACTCTAATTATAATAAATATTTTGGGCCAAATCAATTAAATTAATGGTCTGAACATTTGACAGCTTAGAAGTAGAATATTTTTTTACAATTTGGTCAAAACGAAACCTGTTTTTGCAATCGTGTTTGAGTTATTTATATTTAAAAAGTAGAACATTTGCTGAATTTGGAATATATTGATGTGTTTTAGAAAGTTGATTTATTCCAGGTGAAATAAAGGAAGAAGCAATATTTCAAAAAAAAAAAAAATTGATTTTTTTTTTTTAAAATCGGACCGTTAGAACGAAAGTTATAGAGACGGCAGAAAATGTTCACCATGTCAATTACCAACTTATATTACAGCAACACTCTACATAAACCTACTAATGTTCTTTTAAATTAATTTTTAGTAAAGAGTCCACATTCAATTGTTCAAGTAATCTTAAATAGACTCACAAAATCAAAGAAATAATCTGATATCTATTAAGAGGATCTTAAAATACTAGGGATTCATCCTTGCTCCTTTCCAAGCTTCTTTATCATAACATTAGATTGTCGGCCTCTGTGTTCAGGTCGTTGTGGAAAAACTCGCCAAATGGTAAACTCGCCATAGATGCGAGCCAAACGCGACACAGTCATGTGACTGTGTAAGTTAGATGTTTAGGACACTTTAGGTTTGCCAATGCGCAGTCCACTCTATGTTATGTCTCTGGAAAATACACTCAAAATCAAAACAATATTAAATTCGTGTTGGCGCATGCGCACATAAAAAAACAAACACTAATAGAGGATGAAGCAGCCTTAGGGCGAGCGCATTATCTCAACCAAACTCAATCAATCAAACTAATAGAGGATGGCGTCAAGTCTCCGTTTCGGCCCGGTCCATGTATTTTCAAGCCCTGTTATGGTCCCGCAATCCCACGTGGATGACGTGTTTTTGAAACTAATTATAATAATTAAAAATCACAATCAAATATGAAAAAACTAAGCCTCAGGTGCACACGTAGGTACTAAAAGGAATCTATATTAAAAATTTCGAATTTTTTAGAGCAGTCTAAGTAGGTCTTTTGCGATCCACAGACATACACACAGACAGACAGACGGACAGACAGACTCTTTCTTTTATTATTATAGATTAGTTATAATCAAAACAGAACTTTAGGAACTGGATTATTCACAAACTACAGATGGCAGCACTAACAACATGTAAATATTTAAACATTTTTTTTTAATTATAGCTAATTAATAGCTTTAAAATTATACTTACTAATTATTTCAAAGACAAAATAACCTTTTTCTGTATTTTTTTTGGTAAGTTTTCTTGAGTACACGTCTTATAATTTATTTAAAAACATAATCAAAAGTTTCCCCATTGGAATTGTATAAATATCTGTTACCATACAATACCCTTACACTAGTTTATTTCAAAAATATTCCACCACAAATTTTCTCAATAAAAAAAACTTCATGCTAAGGAGCCGTCTACTACCTATTAACTTAATTGGTTGGAAATCAAAAAATAACTTTAGTTTTGAGATAAAATTCAAATATCGTTTTTGATAAAACGTTTGACATGGCACAATGTCCATAAAAATATTTTCTCTATTTTTAGATTTCCAAAAGGCGCTTTTTGACAAAGTAATGATTGGATAATAAGTTGTAAATTAATTTTAATTAATTATATACAATATTAATTAGCTTTTTGGAAATTTGTTATTTTGTAATTTATACAGATATAACCATTATGTCTGGTAGTAAGAAAGTTTACTTTTCTTTGCTAATTCATTAGAATTGACGAAGCAAGATGGAAAATGTATGAAAAACCCTAAATTTCACATCTTAAAACTTCTTCATGCAAAAAAAAGTGGAAAATGTAATTCAGACAATTCTTAATTCATAATATACAATTAAACAGTTAAACTCATCTTTAATTTTGTCGATTAAGACTATTATGAAAAATACTCATATTTTCGCTCAACACACTATGGGAGGAAAATCAGCCATAACTAGAGGGGAATATATGCTTAACACCCTAGTTGCGCCTACGCTGTAAAAACTTCAGTTCAACGTTGAACCAAATATTGGTGAAAAATCAAGAAATTCTGGTAGATACACCATAAAATGGTTCAACCAAATATTACTTTCTGGAAATAGACCTGCTTTCACGAGAATTCGGTTCAACTTCTACTAACTGCAACTGATAATTTAACTGTTTACTCAAACCTTTGGTAGTACTGCTTCTGCTTGAGTATTGTCCCGTCCGAGGCCGAGCGGTTATGGCTTCACCCTAGATATTCAAATTCTCAGGAGTGCGGGGGTTCGAATCCCACCTACTGCCAGTCATCCTCCTATAAATCGGATCTCTGTACTGGAAATAGCAAAGAAATCCTCAATTCATCATGGATGAGCCCGAGTATGGTTCAACCTATCTCTTAGGTTATGCATTGGGAGAACCTTTTTATGGTTCAACCTCTCACCATAGTTGCGCAATTTGAAAATACCGTTTTATGGTTCAACAGTCAACCAATTCATGGTTGCAGCAACTTTGAACCGTAATTTGGTTCAACCTTGAACTATTATTTTTAACAGTGTATGGACAGATTGTACAATAGATAACTTTTTTAAGGGACAGCTATGTACTGTACACTTACTGCATTCGATGGGTTGCTTTTAATTAAGGAATGCTGCGATAAATCCGGTGTAATGCTGCAGATGGTGACCTCTTCGAATTCTCGGCAGAAATCCTGGTAACTCATCCAAAATTCGCCGTCTCCTCTTTTGATGTATTCGATTTTTTGTTTTGTAGAACTATCCACATTATGCCAGTTGGAGTCGCTAAGCAAGAATAAAACTTATAAATTACATTATTTTAGACGTTCATAACATTACTAGAATGTCTGAAGCACAAAATGTAAAATTACAACATTTTACAGTTTAACCCATTCATATTTTTTTTCGTTTAATTGTTCTAATAATTGTAAAACTTCAGGTTAGGTTAGGTTTGAATTAACGTCGCACTAGAGCTACACGAGGGCTATTGGCGACGGGCGTCGTATTTTAGAACCACTGTAAAACTTCAGAAAAAATATACTAAAACTAGTAAAAAATTGGCGTTGAAAGTGGTTAAATTGAAGACTGAGGAATTCGTAATATTGAAAAATGTAATGTAGTACATGTAATAATAGTAGCGTAGAGTAATGTAATAGTGGTACCATAATCGTGGTTTCATGTAGTGTAGTAGTAATAATATCGTTTGAAATCCTTCATTAAATCATATTATTAATAATAAAGATTAAACTTTGTCTTATTTTTTGTAGTTTTTATGCTATAAGGTACATTCCAGTGAGACGCTTCTTCAAATAAAAAAGAACAACACAATGTTGGAGAATTAATTACAAATAAATTATATTTCTAAAGATATTCTTATTTTATTTATACTGAAATTATATATGGATATTTTTTATTAAATAGAGATAATAGGGATTTGGAATAAAGATATTTCTCTAGGTTCGTAAAGTTTTAGAACACAATTTTAAATAACAAAATTGGGAAATATAGTAAAATTAGAATAAATAGTATATATTTATAAATTAAATAGTTTGAAAAGGACGTAGTATATTTTTATTTATGCAAAATTTACCTGTCGTTCCATTTTCCATTCCATTCGGTATCGACACCCCATGGGTTTCTGATTCGCACCAAAAATGCATCGGAACCAGTGCTCAATTTCACCTTCAAAGTAAAAATCATATTTTTAAATTATATGTTTTAATCCAAATTAAATTGGATAACAATATATAATAGAGAAAAATATACCAGAAAGTCTTCTTAATATAATTTTTTTAAAACTTAAGTTTAAATAAATATGTATTAAGATGAATTTTAACACAATTATATTC
Source organism: Hylyphantes graminicola (assembly GCA_023701765.1). Classification (NCBI taxonomy): domain Eukaryota; kingdom Metazoa; phylum Arthropoda; class Arachnida; order Araneae; family Linyphiidae; genus Hylyphantes; species Hylyphantes graminicola. The sequence continues at coordinate 4,154,990 of CM043123.1, forward strand.
CTTTTTGTAACTGATTATCTGGGCTATCTTGCATATTTTTTAGAAATCTATGAAAACATTTAGGATTTCCTTGGCTTTATTATGTTAAAAATGTCCATCTTCACACTAATAATACAAAAAATTAGCGCAGTTTCTCTGTAAAAGGAATTTTCATTCTATAGAAATAATATTTTATCTTATTGATGTGTGAACATAACTGACTACATCCTAGTATTGATTTTTAACACGAAAATTTCCCTCTTTGTAGTAGACATATATCAATATATGTTACAATAATTATCATCAATTAATATCATTACAAAATATTTTTTGCAGTGTAATAATAAAAAAACACCTTAGAGTTTTAACAAGTATCCTCGTTAATAGCTCATTACAAAAAATTGCCTAAATGTAAACTAATAGCATATTTGTGGGATATTTTTTTCATATCTTCTGGCAAATTTTTCAATGCAGTCTCTCCGTAGTTTCCCTTAGATACCATATCTATCACACGTCTTGTAAATGTCATCTTATCTTGACTTTAACAAGACATATCCATTAAGAGTCACTTATTTTTCATATTTTCGGGACAGAACATAGATATAAAATTAATATTTACTTAGATATTTCGACACTACAAATCAAGTACAATAGAAATCATTCCATTTTGTTTATGAAATAAAAATAAACATAAGACCTAAATTGAGTTTGGTTGCTTGTTTCATATGTTTGGAGTCTAAACTAAGTTTGATTAAATGCACATACGTCATTTTATAAGGTGTCATATGATTTGAAGGTAATTGATTATCTTTTTTTAGAGTTAAAATTGCCTAAACCATTCTTTAAGGATGTTAATTGTTTGATAGTTCTAATATTTTAAGTTAAAGATGACTTGCATTATTATTTCTGGTTTAATTTAATTATTGACTTATTTCAAATTTCTATTTTCTTTTGGGGAACTTTAATAATTCGTTCGAGTTACAGCTGACATACATTATTATTTCTGTTTCAATTTATTTATTGACCTTTTTTAAATTTATTTTATGTAGATGATTTCTTGAAAGCTATGCTTCGCTTTGATGATGCCTTATCGTTAAACGAAAATTTATGGTTAAAGACAAGCTAAGTGCATTTTTAACGATTTTTTCAACGAGTGCAACAATACAGTTTATAAACAATTACGACTGTACATTTGAAAAAAAAAATGCCCAATGTAGCCCACTAAATGGTGCTATTAAGGGATAAAATATGGAACTGTAATATTAAAAAATATGTAGGAAATTCCCAAAATTTCTTCAATGTCTATTTTTTGTTTCGTAACTGCACGAGAAAACATAGCAATTACAATTTATTACATTTTAAATAACTGCATGAAAGTGATGCCTGAGCAAAACGATTATGAATTGTATTATGTTTTCCCGTTCTAATTAAGATTATGCAAGTAATAATGATATTCTGTTCCTATTTGTATTTGACAGAAAAATATGATAACAAGAAATGTTTTTACTTTCATTGCACTTTCTAATAAACCTTTATGGGATACTTATCTTATAAATATTAAATTATTTACTTTTTAAAAATTTGACAAGTAAACAAACTTCCTGTTATATGATCGCATTGCAATTTAAAATATAAATGTTGGTTTCCCAAGTATTTATTTTATGCTGTACTACTGTTGTTAATCAAAAAAAAAATATCAAAATTTTCCAAAATATATTTATAATTTAATTTTAGTTATTTAAAAGTATCTTAGAGATTTATTATATTTAATTTTTCTTTAGTGCATTGTGATATTATTTAAATTTACTCTTTATAAATTCCTTTTCAATGTCATGGAAATATTTTATCTGAGTTGTGAAGTTGTAATTATAGAAACAAAATTTATTGCATTGTTGTGAACATCCAATATTGTTATAATAACCTCGAAATTTCAATTTTGGAATACTGGAAAGTTAAGCCATAAACATAAACTTTAATTTAATTTTTTTTTGTAATATAAGTCCAAATAAATATTATTTTAAATTTAAGGAAAAAAAATTGTTTAAAATTAAAATTTAATGTAAATGAATTACTTATTATTTTAAAATAAAATTTAATGTAAAAAGTATTGATTACTTTAAATTAAAATTTAATACAAGAAATAAATTTTATTTCAAATTAAAATTTAATGTAAATAAATTACTTATTATTTTTAATGAAATAAATTATATTTTAATTTTTTCTAATACAATTTTGTTTTAATTTAAAAATAAACTCAATTTTTTTTCTAACTATGAGTTTCCAAGACGAAATGAATTTACTACTTGAATCTTTCATCTTGATAGGCATTCCATTTTATAAATCCGCACATTCTAACGAAAGTTTTGTAATTACATGGCTTAAATTTTCCATCAAGCTGTTTTTCGATATTTTCTTTAGTGTGTTTGGAATATACAACTTAATAGTAACAATATTTCTCTTCAACCCTGAAAATTATTTTTTAACACATTCGCTGCCACCAAATCATCGATTGAGGCTTCATCGATAGAGGCTGATGAAGTAGAAGAACAGCCTGTTTTTAAAAACATGTTCGTTACAATGGAAATGAACGAACTATTCTTCATTTTCGAACAAGTACAAATCTTAGTTCGATGTCGTAAAATTGCAAGGTTAGGTTGAATTAACGTCGTTAACTAAAGCTGCACGACAGCTAGTCCTAAAAATACGAGGAAGTGTTCCTGGGGAAAGATTACACTTCGCAATAACACAAAAACTGCATGAGAATTAAAATATATGTATGGAAATTCATCAGTCATATCTGGGATTACTAGGCGGATGGTTGGTAGGACATAAATATGTTCAGGCTTGTGTACTTGGTCAAGGACCCGCATTACTAGGTGTCAATTAAATATCAGACAAAAGCATAGATGAAAGAGCTAGATCGTGTAGTTTGTGTAAATACTAGACCATCATGCTTATAAAGTTTACAAACGAACTTGAACTCATAAGAACGGTTGGTGAAATGAACTTCCCTACATAATTATGGCTGTATTATATTTGTCGCATATAGGTCAAAGATACACTTCGCAATAACACAAAAACTGCACAAGCTTCATCACACACTTCTAAACACACATACACACTTCTAAAATCTATGTATGGAAATCAATCAGTCACATATGGGATTACTAGGTGGTTGGTAGGTAGAGATATATATTTTCAGGCTTGTGTGCTTGGCTAGACGCGCATTACTAGGGGTGTCAATTAAATATCACACAAAAGGGTCGATGACAGAGCTAGATCACGTAGTTTGTGCAACCACTAGACCATCATGCTTATCAAGTTTACAAACTAACTTGGACTCATAAGAACTGTTGGCAAAATTGCACTATGAATTTCATTAGAATGTGCTGTTATCGATGAATCGGAACCACGCGACTCCCTAAGGAGTCAGTGGCACGCAACGTGTTAAGACTGACTTCGATGGCTTTGGGTTTGTCGTCATTCATTCTTAGATTATCAGTCAGTTACAAAAAACCTAAGATAGTCAAGCTAATATCTGATTTACAAAAGTTTATTTCATGTAACCAAGTCAAACCATATGCATGTAGAAAAAGAGGAATAGCATTAAGATGCATTTTAAACATATCTGTACCTTTATCGGGAAGTATATTATTTATGACATTGCTTATTCGTAACGTTAGTGAGATACAAAAAGACCTTAAGCCTAACTGGTCAAATTTGTGTCCTGTGAACTCAAAGTGTGTAGATATTATGGCGATACTGCTGAATCTGACTTATACAATTTATTTTTATATTACACCAACTCTGTGTATGACTCTATTTTATTACATTTATACCGCTTTTGAGGACACATTCGAACAAACCATCATGGAAACGTATCGCAGCCTGAGCCTAAACGTCTGCCACCAGAAAGTGGCAAGAGCCATCCGCCTAATGGCAAAAGCAGTTCAAGTACACAAGAAGATCGAGAAAGTGATCTCTTTCAGTATTTTCATGCTGTATGTCATAGTGTTTGTGAACTTTCTGAACTTGGTTGCCGTCAACATGACTGACTATGGCGACATGTATGCCAAGTTCCGTACAGCGGGCTGCATCATCGTCTTCATGTGGACTACGTCCTGTTTCTTCAGGCTCACCATGACTGGGTCGCAACTTGTTGAAGTTTGCAATCGTTGGAAGCTTCTGAAACTGGAAGTTATTTCCAGTTGTGCTCGTCTGAGAATAAGGCAGCCTGAGACTTGGATGTTTCTGCTGCTGTTTCTTGAAGTCTCAAACATTGATCTGGCTTTCACGGGCTGGGGCATGTTTCGATTAGATCGAAGTCTGCTACTGACTATGACTGAGGTTATTATATCTTATAGTGTTCTCATAGTTACAATCTAGAAATTAATTAATATTAAGCAAGATTCTGATACCCCTATGATTCTTCACTCTATAAGTGGCTGTGTCCAAGACGGATAATGTCAGAATTCTGAAGATGGTCTAAAACGGTTTGAAACTAGGCAAATTTCATTACTAAGCAATGTGAAATTTTAGATTACATACATTCGTGGATATTAGGGTGGTTCGAAAAAACAAAATTTTCGAGTATCAACTTCAAACCGGTCGCAAAAGTTGCGTATCGCCATGCTGATTAACGGAAAAATAATTAAAAAATTCTGAAGTTATAAACATAATAGGCCCCGTGTGTTTGAAGTTTCGAAAAAAAGGTAAAAAACGTCTAACTTCGAAATATCTGCCAAAATTTGCAGATAAATTATTTAGCTTCCAAACTGCATTTTTTAGGTTAGAAATACTTCAGTTATAAGGAAAAAAATTGCTTTAAACGTATTTGTTAGTAATATTAAGTCTCACAAAAATTTGAAAATGTACAAATTTGATGAATTTTTGAGATTTTCCTTGCTCTCAAAACCTTAGCTATTTTGGAGTCAACACCATAAAAAACATTTTACTACATTAAAATAAAATATTTATGAAATATAAAGTCGATTTGAGCAGGAAATCGGCCTTATATTCCTAGAAAGTCAGGACCGTCGCGTGGTGCGGGGCCCGTTACCCCTTATTATGATGGATCCAAATAACAGTGAACAAAAACGGAAATCTGCTTTGAATATGGATGATAAAATTTAAATTAATATATATATTTGTCTAAAACAATTCTGTTAATGCAACGGCTGGCTGCGATACAGGTATAGTAAAAAAATAATCAATGCCCGTTACTTGGACAAAGGTTGGTATGACAGCCGAGATGATACTTATTTCAACGCCAATGCCTCATTTGACAAATATCAATTACCGGTTATCAACCTTGAATAACTTTGTGAAAGGGGCAGTATAATTTAAAAATTTTATGTTTTAGCCAGTCATGGCAATTTTAAAACTAGAATTGACAGTTAAATTAATTCTTACACTCAAAATTCAATAATTTTTTTTTACTTGCTGTATTACAAATTAAAGTCCGATGAAGTAATGAAGTTTTAATAAAATAAAGATTCCATTGCTGGTACCGATAGAAGAGGGAGAATGGGAGTTATTAACCATTTATACAACTTTCCTGTTCGGCACTTGAAAACAGATGTAACGCATAAATCTGTCTGGCCACTTGAGAACGCATGAAGTTATGCTCCAATAGCTATAGCTCATATCATAACGAAAAAGTGACGAGAATTCGGTTGTAAGGATTGATATGAATTGGGTTCAGTAGGAATTGTAGTGAAATGTCATCTCAGTAAAAGAAGTTTGGTACCAGACAGAAAAATCACTGTAAAATTTTCGGGTTTCCTAAGTATGTTACCAGCATATAAAGATTTTGTATTTTATTGCTTAGAAGAAAGCTCATATCCAAATGAAAAAGTAGAATATTTAAAAATAGCAGAAAATGTTGCTTAACTCAGGTTGAAAAAAATTATCACAAGGCTTTCACTCCAGTTGTGTTGCACATTCGTATTGTACCCATGATAAAACTGTTTAACGACAAGTATTGCCAATTGAAAAAAAAAATTACAAACATTTCAATAAAGGAGCAAGTTATCATGCTAAAGTGAATGAATTCGTTAATGAAGCTCAAATTTTTGATATTGCAGCATGGAAATGTAAAATATATTTTCCTGTGGATGTGGCAAAAATGCCAATAATTGTACTAGCCTTGCAGTGGTAAATTGCAAATGGTAAAAAGAAAATATTTTACTGAGGGCCTAAAACATGTGTTGTAGGCTATCGAAACTTCAAGTTACTTGCCAGAAAACTTGGGCAAATGTATCGATCCTAAAAACGAAAAAAATACCCATTTTGTACATTTTGAAAATGTGCTACTATTATCAAAGCTCGCAAAGATATTCTAGAGATGGGCTACAATAAAATAATAAAAGCAAGGAAAGTAATATCGAAGGATAAAAACACTCGCATTTTAAAATTCTTAAAATAACTAATGCTACAGATTATATCGAAATAAATAAATTGAGATGCATGTGTAAATTATATCCACCACTTCTGAGGAACGTTAGTAACATTGAATTGTTATCACTTATTAAAATGTTATATGAGCCTATGATTAAAAGTAATCAGTTTTCTACTACACTCAATCAGTCGAGAGACGCGTTAAGCTTGTAATACAAGTCTCAACTAAAATATGTGGTCATCGAGATGGCTTCATAGGTATATTCTTTTGTTTAGAAGCCATATGCAGAAATTTCATAAAAATCTCTTTAAATGCATTTACTTGGAAAAAAAAACACTAAAGAATAAATATTTATTCACATTTATAAAATCCCATATCTGTGTATTAAACTTCAAGACAAAAAAAACATGGTTGGTTGAGTGCAGCCGCACAGTATGAACTCGAATTGCAATCACCTTACCGTGTTGAGTTGTTGGTCATTTCATAAACTAATAAATAAATTGGGCAAAGCGCAGCAATTACGTGAATTCTTTTTTTTTAAAATTTGAATAGGTAAATATAGATTAATTTAAATGTTATATCCCATATTCAATGCTGATTTTCATTTTTGTTCCCTGTTATTTGGGTCCATCATAATAAGGGGTAACGGGCCCCACACCAGGCGACGGTCCTGACTTTCTAGGGATATAAGGCAAATTTTCTGATCAAATCGACTTTATATTTTAAAAATCTTTTATTTAACGTAGTAAAATGTTTTTTCATGATGTTTACTCCAAAATAGCTAAGGTTTTGAGAGCAAGGAAAATCTCAAATTTTCTTCAAATTTGTACTTTTTCAATTTTTTGTGAGACTTAATATTACAAACAAATACGTTCAAAGCAATTTTTTTTCCTAATAACTGAAGTATTTATAACCTAAAAAATGCAGTTTGGAAGCTAAATAATTTATCTGCAAATTTTGGCAGATATTTCGAAGTTAGTCGTTTTTTACCTTTTTTTCGAAACTTCAAACACACGGGGCCTATTATGTTTATAACTTCAGAATTTTTTAATTATTTTTCCGTTAATCAGCATGACGATACGCAACTTTTGCGACCGGTTTGAAGTTGGTACTCGAAAATTTTGTTTTTTCGAACCACCCTAGTGGATATGTCACTTATTGTAATTAAGTTTTCCGTGTTGTATGACGGATAATATTTGTAAATCAATACCATATAGTAGATCACATTATAGTGATTTATCATTCAAATGTTATTTATTCAAATAATACTTGTTATACCATTTTATGACATTTTTCTTAGGCTAAAATAAATTTAAAAAAAATGAAATAGTTTGGAAACCACTTTCTCTCTGCTTGTGTCAGAGCAACAACGATGCTACTACATGCAATTTTTGTTTCGAAATAATCCCTCGTTCATATACTTTTTCCTATCTTACCACTTGAATGCTTTTTTATGACATTGAGCTTAGTCAAAAATTGACTTTTATTCGTTGTTGCCCTGAAAAAACCGCACAGTATGGTTTAGTGTAATGTTACTATATAATACTGGTGGCAAAAATGGCTGCTTCCATCTTTATAGAGTAACGTTGTAGCAAAATATGGAACAAACTTACACCGAAGCTGAGTATGGCTACACCTCAAAAAAGAGTAGCACCGAAGCTACCTCCCTATCTACGGATGAACCTTACTACTTCTACTATGGTATAAAATAGTGTGATAGTATTCTTTTTTTGTAGCATTTTGTGATTATTTTATTACAGGTTAATTTCAAGTCAGAGTTAGTACTAAATTCAAGATTTGACCTTGCAATCCTTCTACTACAAGTGCACCTTTTTACTGACTACTCAATGCCGACTTGAAAGAATTTACAATATTTTTCACAAACCTTTTAATTTCATAACACGTATGGTTACGCATGCGAAGGAACGCTAGGCTATACATCGTTTTTTGGAAAAATAATCACGAATTTAAGTTTAGTCAGTTTGCTCCGGAATTGGAGTTACATTACACACAAAAATCATGGTAATGCTACACTCTTAAAACAAACGAGCGAATTTAACTCAATCTGAGTAATTTTCACTCCTCCAATCTTGAAAATGCACTTCTCCGAAAGGAGGGGATCCTTTGTGTGTTAAACCTCCAACAGGATCACTCACTCCAAACGAGTGATTTTCACTCAGTCTGAGTTAATATTCACTCCTTTCCAGTGTCGAAAATGCACTTCTCCAACTGGAGTGGATTTCACTCTTTTATTTTAAGAGTGTACACAGTTTTTTTACAATACATATTTAACATTAATTGGAACAATGAGTTATCAACTTACTGTTGCCACTGCACTAATGGTGTAAGCGTGACCAGATACAAGCCCATTAGAATCTGCCTTACGGGTGGTTGCTCTCCAATCTCCCTACAAAAGATAATTGTAAATATAAAGGGATTATCTTTATAGTATGGTATGGTATGGTATGATACATATATATTCCTGCTTGTGTGCTTGTTCATTGATTATCTTTATAGTTTTACTGTTTAAAATGCATTTGATTATAAATAATAAAGGTTTTAAGTTTTGGATTATCGTCGCACTAGAGCTACACGAGGGCTATTTGCGACGGGCGTCGTATTTTAGAACCACAGTCAAGTGGCGAGCCTACACCTGAATAGGCACCTAACGCAACCATTAAGGGCGACATCGTTCGCAACGTTAGGACTTTGAAGGATATTTAACGTGCACTGGAACTCCTTTGCACGGGGTATTATTCGTCGGACATTTTTGGCTGCACGGCCGTTTATAGGTCGACGGTTATTTTGGCGATGCCCGGACCCGAACCTGGGACCTTTCGCATGCTAGGCGAGTGCGTAACCGACTGGGCTCCCCAGCCCCTTATAAATAATGAAGATATATAGGTTATTGAGCAAAATGTAAAATAAACATATTATAACTTACTTTAATTATTTGTACTTTAGAGACGAGAGAATTATCCAGATAAAGATTTACATATTAAATATTACTAGGTGAAGACTAAAAAAAATCACAGTAGACTAAAAAATATTGATACGATATAGAGCCAGTTAATTTTCAAACGCCTTTTTTTAAGATTTGGCCAACAGGCGTGGCTTAGCTATATTCAAATTTCCTTACTTTTCTGGAGCAAGTGATGAAAGCTCCATTCAGGGAGGCTTGAAGCAAAAAGTTGTACAAATGTGGTGGGGCCGACTCTAAAGCATACATTTCAGCCAGACCGGATGTTAAATCTACGAGAGCGTCCATAGCTTGACCTCCTTCTAAAGCCTCGTATGAGCCATGCAGCCTAGAAAAAGAAATGTAAAGTACTGATATTCCCGGAATTAGGTCAAAATTCAACGGAAATACACTGAGAAAAAAAATTCTGTAAACATACAGAAATTTTGTTAGTAACGTTACCGAAATAACCAATTTTACAAAAAAAAATTGTAATTCTGAACAGAAATCTTCATTTCTGCAGTTACAAAAAAAAATTCTAGTATTTGCAATTTTTTCGAACCAATCATGCTCTTCTACATAAAGTGTCGTGCGCGTCGCCAGTAAAGTTTGGCCTCGATCGTGATTCAAGACCAATCGCCATTTTAAATTTATAACTTAGTTGATTGTTTCAAATGAATTTCACTTCTCATTTCCTGACGATCTGCGTGCCGAAATCGAACAGGAGAGCGTTAGATTGGGCATCTAAAGGTTCCTGGTTCGATCCCGGGTTTCGGCAGTCTGCTATTCCTCGGTAATGTAATGGTCAGTACCCCCGTCTGTCACGCGGGAGACCGGGGTTTCATTCCAAGCCGGGAAAGCAGCAGACATTCTGTTTTTCTTAGCAATTGCACGGAAAATGTGGTATTCATAAAATTTTCTTGCATAGTTACAGACACATTACTTGTGTAGGATACATAAAATAGTCCAGTAAATCTACATAATAAAGACATGTAATGTTAACAAATATATATTATATGTTTTTACAGCACTAATTTTAGTAATTATTTACTAGAAATTTTCTAGGAAAAGTATTTTACAAAAAATGTTTTTGTAATGGTTACAGATTTTTTTTCACAGTGTAATTTATTACAAAATGGCTTAGTTGAATTCCGAAATTTCAGATTTTGTTACACAGCACCTAAAACACCATTCATACTATTATTTTCAAATAAGGTATTTCACAAGCAAGTTCTAAGACAAAATCACGTTTAACTTTCCAGACGTTCATGCAAAAAAGGCTTGATCTTGAGATTTTTTAATATGTAAGTTTGAATATGACAAAGTAATTTAAATATCTTATTTTTCTATTACCATACTGCTGAAACAAAGAGATTAAAATGGTATAAAAACTTTTAAATTTATTTTGTTTAATATTTAATATTAAATTTATTTTGTTTAATATTTAATATTAAATTTATTTTGTTTTGTTTCTATTATTAAATTATTTTTTTTAAGAAAAACTTTTCTAAAGACAGAACTCCTGTTTTAGCTTAATATTTCCGATAATATTTAAATCAATTAAAATGGTTTTTTAAGACCAGGAGAACAAAAGCACACATGGTAAATAAGATTCAATTCTCTTTCCTGGTAATTAAGTTACGATTTCACGTTTTTAGCATACTGAATTGAGTAAAAAACATAAGTCAATAAATAAGCACCAGTTTTGTAAGAAATTCGTAAATAAGTCACCAAACTGAAGTAATAACTTTTTTGTATTTTTTGATAATTCAAATCAAACTCTAATAAAAAGCTCTAAATCTCAATGAATCCTCAGTATTTCTTCTAATTTGCAACAAATTTTGATTTGAGGGAATTGAAAAACGTATCCATAAAACAAAGTATTCATTTTCTCCACATTACTATTACTACAACACCCAAAACTTGGTAGGGGTAGATACATATATTTTCCAACTTGTGTACATAAAGTGTCGTGCGCGTCGCCAGTAAAGTTTGGCCTCGATCGTGATTCAAGACCAATCGCCATTTTAAATTTATAACTTAGTTGATTGTTTCAAATGAATTTCACTTCTCATTTCCTGACGATCTGCGTGCCGAAATCGAACAGGAGAGCGTTAGATTGGGCATCTAAAGGTTCCTGGTTCGATCCCGGGTTTCGGCAGTCTGCTATTCCTCGGTAGTGTAATGGTCAGTACCCCCGTCTGTCACGCGGGAGACCGGGGTTTCATTCCAAGCCGGGAAAGCAGCAGACATTCTGTTTTTCTTTGCAATTGCACGGAAAATGTGGTATTCATAAAATTTTCTTGCATAGTTACAGACACATTACTTGTGTGGGATACATAAAATAGTCCAGTAAATCTACATAATAAAAACATGTAATGTTAACAAATATATATTATATGTTTTTACAGCACTAATTTTAGTAATTATTTACTAGAAATTTTCTAGGAAAAGTATTTTACAAAAAATGTTTTTGAAATGGTTACAGATTTTTTTTCACAGTGTAATTTATTACAAAATGGCTTAGTTGAATTCCGAAATTTCAGATTTTGTTACACAGCACCTAAAACACCATTCATACTATTATTTTCAAATAAGGTATTTCACAAGCAAGTTCTAAGACAAAATCACGTTTAACTTTCCAGACGTTCATGCAAAAAAGGCTTGATCTTGAGATTTTTTAATATGTAAGTTTGAATATGACAAAGTAATTTAAATATCTTATTTTTCTATTACCATACTGCTGAAACAAAGAGATTAAAATGGTATAAAAACTTTTAAATTTATTTTGTTTAATATTTAATATTAAATTTATTTTGTTTAATATTTAATATTAAATTTATTTTGTTTAATATTTAATATTAAATTTATTTTGTTTTGTTTCTATTATTAAATTAATTTTTTTAAGAAAAACTTTTCTAAGGACAGAACTCCTGTTTTAGCTTAATATTTCAGATAATATTTAAATCAATTAAAATGGTTTTTTAAGACCAGGAGAACAAAAGCACACATGGTAAATAAGATTCAATTCTCTTTCCTGGTAATTAAGTTACGATTTCACGTTTTTAGCATACTGAATTGAGTAAAAAACATAAGTCAATAAATAAGCACCAGTTTTGTAAGAAATTCGTAAATAAGTCACCAAACTGAAGTAATAACTTTTTTGTATTTTTTGATAATTCAAATCAAACTCTAATAAAAAGCTCTAAATCTCAATGAATCCTCAGTATTTCTTCTAATTTGCAACAAATTTTGATTTGAGGGAATTGAAAAACGTATCCATAAAACAAAGTATTAATTTTCTCCACATTACTATTACTACAACACCCAAAACTTGGTAGGGGTAGATACATATATTTTCCAACTTGTGTGCTTGATCAGAGACCCGCTTTATAAGCCTTTGTCAAGTAAGACAGAAACATGAAGAATTTTTACTGTCACAGAGAAAGAAAGTACAACCAGGGCGAAGGCGGTAATCGAACCCGCACCCGTTACAGCGCGCGGACTGCTAGCGGAATGAAACTTGGTACATACATTAATGTTGTTTCTGAGAAAAATATAAGAAATTTTTACACTTGACTTCAACTGATACAAATTTCTTCGAAAAACGTAAATTATTAAGACGTAACTTACTTGGCATACGCTTTCTCAAGAAGTGATACCCAAAACTCTCTGGGCTCAGAGCTTCTTGAAAATATGAGTTTTCGTTTTCTTGTAGGGAGCAGGTCATCAACATATACTGTGACCCAGTTTCCAAATCTCCAGAAACGAAATGTAACAATACCTTTGTAACCTTCGCCACTCAGTTTTTGGTTTCGTGGTATGACCTAATTAATGTACAAAAATATATATTTAAATTGGGACACGGTATACGAACACATGAACTAAATTTAAAGTTTTAAAAAAAAGCCGTCAAATATGTTAATTTGTATTCAAAAAAATGAATTTGTATTACAATAATTTTAAAATTGTTATTTTTTGCTGTTATTTCTGGTTATACTTTCATTTTCGACACACTGTTTTACACAGAAGCTCATGACATGGAAAGCCACCAAGTGGTTGGGAAAAAAAACAGCAAAAACTATAAGACTTGATAAATAATACTGTATAATTGAGCTACGAAAATACTGATATACTATACATAAAATTATAGGCAAATATAGAGGTAAATATGCTTGAAAAAAAAACTTGAAATGTTGTTTCTTTACCTTTTCCATTAAGTGTGGTATTTGAGCAACTGCCGAGCAAGCTGAAAGGAACCAGCAATCCGCCAAAATTCCCTGCACAATATCATGGCGACTCACTCCACCAACTAACAATTCGGGGTTGTTTGTTAATTCCTGTAAACAAAAGAATATTTTGAATTGAATAAAAGTTGTGTTAGTTTTATAAATTCATTTTTATTGAATTTTTGTGGGTACCATTACGCCACTTATATTTGTCAAGTATGGTATGGTATGGTATGGTATGGTATGGTAGGTACATAATATATATTCCAGCTTGTGTGCTTGTTCAGAGAACCGCTTGTCCCAATTCGTCAAGTGGGACAGACACAGAAAGAGTTTTTACAAGCACAATAGGCACACAAAGAAAGGAGAACACAAACACATAGACAAATAACAACATTTATTGACGGTCAGAAACATCAAACATCCATGAGAGACCGGGATTCGAGCCCGACCCCAGCAGCTCCAAAGGCTTGCATCCTAACGATTGTTCCACCGGATTTCTCAGGTTACCACATGATTTAAGTATGTTTGAATTCGACAATATTTATATAGCACATACTTCTTTCTTCAATTCTAGTAGAAATATATAAGTCCATTTATTTGGTCGTACCTTAGATTGACAGACAGAAAAAAAGTTAATGTCAATGTGTTTTCCCATACTAAGTCAGAAACTGCTATCATAGCTAGCTTGGTTTAAAGAAAATTTCATTATATTCACTACATCCTAATCTCCAGAACTATATCTCAGTATCAATATGCCTGTCCAATTCGCCAAAATTTAGTCAGTCGTTTTTTAACTAATGAGATTCAGCATATCCATTCCAATTGAAAACTCTTGACTTCATTTGCGTCTACAAATCTATGTTACTTTTAAAATTGGACAAGCATCTTACTGTACGTGTTCATTAATGCAATAGGAAAAGTAAGAAAAACTAAACAAATAAGATAAAATAACTAAAAGTTCGCATTACTATGGTGAGATTGCCGAATTTTTTCCGAACTAAAATGTTAACATATTCAGAAAAGAGGAACAATTTTGTTTATTGTTAGTTTGAAAAAAAATAACAATGATAATAAGTAGTAAATAATGACAATAACAATGATTAAATAATAATAATAATAATAATAATAATAACTTGAAAAGTGGAGCAAATCATAAATTTTTAGATTGACATTATTTTGCTTGAAACAAAGGACTTGGCTTATCAGAGTCATACAAAAAGAAAACGTAGAAAATTTTCATATTTTGTTCGATTGATTCCGATGAAGCCGAGCCCTAGTCTACTCAACTTTAAAGCCACAAAAGCTCTTTGGGACATCACGCTATCCGCCAAATTGGGATTGTCAGCATTTCCGAAGAAAAAATTCCGAAACATGTTCGCGAATGGCCGACAGTACCTTTCAGGTTCCAAACAGGTTTCGTTCCTTTTTTTCGGAACAGAGAGCTTCTCTGGCCTCATTAGTTGAGCCGACCATGGATGACTCAACTGAAATTGTCAGTCTATATAAAATTGATCATCTGCGCCTCGTTTTGTGCTATTTTTCTAGAATACTTCTATGGAATATTAGGAAGTTCAGTATTTGTTAATTTTTTAAATCGAATCAAAATAATGAAAAACGCATTAATCTAAAATATTTCTTCATCCTGTGCAATATTAACTTAATTCCAGCGACTCACAGTCAGCTTTCTCAAAATCCCGCGAAAAAGCTGATACGATTGCTGACGTAGATTATATGCTCAAGTTGTCTCGAGGCACTGTGTTTTTTACTTGCTCGTTACGTCTTTACGACGGGCAATAAATTCACTAATTAACTACTAATATGTGTACACGAATCCAAGAATATACGTAAACGAAATATTTTTGATTGTAGGCACTTGTGACGAAAGCAGTCACGGAACCGCTTGTGATGCCCCATTTTATGACGTTTTTGTTTGCTTTATAACTTGTTAATTTTTTTTTCGTAATTTCATTTGAGACGAAATTTTTCTTCTAAAATACAACCGAAAATCTAAACAAAATACTGTACTTCCTCATTTAAAGTAAGCACTTTTTAAATGAAGAGTACAAAAGGAAAGAACCCCTTCATCGACTGGGACTTTGTCTGCATCCGGCTTAACGGTTGCGTTGGGTGCCCATTCAGGTGCCGGCTCGTCACTTGACAGTGGTTCTAAAATACGACGCCCGTCGCCAATAGCCCTCGTGTAACTCCAGTGCGACGATAATTCAAAACCTAACCTAACCTGTCTGCATCTGGTATGCTTAGCGATGATAGGAGTCATCGCCTAAACTGGTGTGAAAAAAAAAACAATTTTGCCTTATGTTCTTATCACGTGGCGTACGGATTCACTATCTCTATTATCGAGATTCCCACCAGAAAATAAACTGATGCTTAAACCACCAAAGAAGAACCAAGGGAGAAACCGATTTCCGATAGTCACTACCAACCAAGCAGACCTCAACACGGACATATTCCCAGTCGATGAAGGATTTTTCCCCATGTACTTATCAAATGGACATACGTGTGGTCTGAGCCAAATGATTTGTGGATCTCGCGTTCTTTTCGAGTGATACAAAGCTGTCTCTGATGGCGGGAAATCGTTGTCCAGAAAGAGTGTCCCAGAAGTGGTTTCCAGTAAACTGGTGTCTCTTGCAGTGGGATAGATTTCATCCACAATAGCAATGCTGGCCCCTTGCTGGAAATACAACATTTAGTACTTTGTTAGATTGTTACATATAATGCTTTACGTCATTCATATTACTCATATAATGTATTCTGTGGTAGAAAGTTTCATTAATTTACGTTTCGTCCATAATATTGGATATTTTAGGTTAATGTGTGGGTTTTCATGTATATAAGTAGTATAGAACAGGGGTTCCCAACCTTTTTAGGCCTGTGTACCACTTGACTTTTTGAGAAATTTTGGCCTACCACCAGACCTAAATATTTTAATAAAGGTATAATATTTTCTCTTCGACATGTTTTCAAAGACTTTTTAAATGAAATTCCAAAGAAAACTTGTATACAAAAAAATATTTATTATACGGTTGGATATTCGTTTATTTATTACATGATTATAATAAAGAGAAATAAAAAAAAATGGTATTAATTTACAGTTTCATTTATTACATTGTAGGTCTAAAAACATGCAAATAAAAAAAGAGTACAAACTCGTCGAAAATTAATCATCATACAAAATATACTTTTATAGCCTTTAGTGCGAAACTTGTTGTTTGCCAGTGATTAAAATATCAACATTAGGAGTAATGGAACTTATCTTTACTCTTAAGTCCTCTTCAACACTTATTCTGCTCATATGTTTGTTTATGAATAAGAATTCAGAAAATCCACTCTCACTTAAGTAACACGTAAGAAATGACATCAAAAATAGCAGAGCTTTCCGAGAGAGATCAAAGGGTACTAGTTTTTTTTATCCGATTCAAAAGTTAATTAAAGATTTATCTTTAAAAAATTTTAATGTTTAAAATAATATGGAATATAATTTCATGCAAACTGCTCATGCCAACAGAAGCTATTAATATCATCACGTTGCATGAATTTATTAATATCTCACATGACTCATGCGTACCTCCAGAAATTTGCCCGCGTACCACCGGTTGGGAACCCCTGGTATAGAACATTACAAAAAGGTTTGTATTTGTTAACTGATATATTATCGCTGCTATTGTTAATTTATTGTGTTGTTATTATTTTTTATTATTAGAATTTAATTTTTTTTACTTTAATTTAGTGATTTTACTCCTTAAGAGGATTTTTCCTTTTTGTTTTACAATACTTTTCCGATTAAAACACACTTTTAGCTCGATTTTCAACTTTTTGTGTTAATTGAATTACTCGGAAGAAAAAACACGAATATCTTTCCATATATTACTGTGCCTAATATTTGTAATCATACTTTTATAAATTACAATTACGAGCTCTATTTAATTTGAAAACGTGGGAATATTCAAGTTGGATTTTTGGAAGCCATGCTTCTGGACATTTGGACAACTAAACAGAACATACTAGGTTTCTGGATGTTCGAAATTGGACAACTAAACTGTCCAATTCCGAGAAAAAAAATTATAACACTCTAACTAAACTACATTCTAAAATACTTCCATTCTTTTGTAGTCTACACTATACTAGTCCATTCTATGTCTATTCTATACTAGTCTATTTCTCTGCCTATAATATACTAGTTCTATTCTATACAAGTACATTCCACGGGCTATATTGAATTCAAAAACGCAAGAAAATTTTTGTTGAATTTCTTGGAGCCATGCGGTGGACATTTGAGCAGCTAAACAGAATATTTAAAAACTAGATTTCTGGAACTTAACAGTCTAGTTCCATGCAAAAAAAAAAACTATCACATTCTAACTAAGCTACATTCTAAAATACTTTATTCTAAATTTTAAAATCTTTACGCACCTGAAAAACATCGGACTTAATTATAGGGCGTAGGAAGATTCTCATACTGCAGGGGAAAACAAAAATTAAAAATATTCTATTTGTTTTTAAATTGATTATTTACAAATCATCGCCCATTCGGAACAAACAGAGAATTGTCAACTACAAGAGATTTTGCTTTGCACGTGTCTTATAATCAATAATTATTCGCAACACTGATGTATTTAATTGCTATTTCAGCTATTGTAAGCAAGGTTTCTGGTTAGTCAAGGTTTATTGAACGCTTATAAAATCAATGTTCGTTTTAAATGAATTTTCCTTTAAAATTTTATATCGAAATAATAAATACCAAAAAATAAATATTTTTTACATGCTTGTGGACAATGCAATAAATTTCTGAATTTAAAGGTAGTTATTTTCATGGTTGATGCAAAAGCATCACTTTTTTGAAAAGTCAATTTATACAAAACTATGTCTCGTATTTGTTCCGAATGAATGTATTATAAGTGCTTAGTAAAAGTTAATTCAAGCTTATCAAATAGTATGAATATTTTGAAATTGGAAAAGCGTGCAGACTTAACAATAGTGCTTAAAATTTATATATAATTTTTTTAATGGTCATTATTGCATTTCAAACCATTTGCATGTAAAAAATAATTGAAGAATACAGGGGAAGAACCACTTCATTGACTGGGAATCGGTCGGCATCAGGTCTGCTTGGCAAAGATAGCTAGTCATCGCTTAAACTGGTGTGAAGAACCCAGTTTTGCCTTTGTTCTTATCACGTTACTCACGTTTTTTTATCTCTATAATCGAGATTCACGCAAGGCCACGTTAGTCTGACGCTTGAACCACGGAAGAAGAAAAAAGGGTGAGAAAGGTTTCCTATCGTCACTTTCGCCAAGTAGATCTCAATCCGTGAAGATTCCCAGTCTATGAATGGTTTCCCCCCTGTACTCCTCAATTGGATAAATATTTGAGTCACAGTTTACAAATTTATTTCAAACATTTAAATATATGCAAAAAGTTTAAATAAGATGCATTATAATACAGGGTGAGGCAAACAAAAGTGGCCCCGGTCTAGAGATATTAATACGTAGAAATGCATGGCGAGAAAAACTCCTGAAGTCGCCTGAAACCTGTTTTTGCATTGGTTGGATCGGATTAGCTTCACATTAGATCTACTCAAAGACTATTGGCGAGTTCAGATCTTAATTCGTATTGTATGATGACGTCCCATAATGCAAATTTTGTGTCTTGCAATCAATTTAAAATGTTTTTTATTACCAAAAACAAAAATGTTCGATTCTCTGGGATAAATAACGACCAAAAAAAAATCAAATAATCACTAGTGGAAACTTTTCTTGATCAGCTCTACAAACCTTGCTTAGATTTCATTTCAACTAGCTTCTAAAACCGTAGCGTAGTTGCTGGCAAATAAGAGTAACCAGGTGTTTGTTTGGGCTTAATATTGAAGCGATCAATAGCTTCAGTTAGCAAACCGGTTTTTGTATTGGTTTTAGACTTGGCAACATTTCTTTCGTATTCTTATCTCTAGACCGGGGCCACTTTTGTTTTCCTCACCCTGTAAAAACTGTATTCGTAACACAAACTTCAGTTGGAGGTTAATCTTTATACAGCTGCGGCTGCGGGCTGCCATTGAATGCGCGACTTTTAGAAAACTGTCATTTTTCGAGGCAAAAAGTGCAAAGTTGATGGCTGATATAAAAATTTTCATAAGGAGCCGTCTATGTATTAATGAAAGGAGTAACAACTTAAAAAAAATCTTATGACAACAATGGTTCTTTTAACATAAAAATGTTTAAATCACAGTCAAAATACCCCATATATCATTTTTCGTAACTTTAGTAAAATATATGCTGATATATTAACGCATTACATTTGAATGAACTTCGGCGTCGCTTGAGAGCAGTTTTAAGTTGCGAGGCGTAATTGGCTGTGTTCAAGCTCCTAAAGCTCCTGTGTTCTAGCCTTCTCTGCCTTTAATGTTTTGCAGATATTCAACGAAGCTCGTAAGATAAGGTAATTTTAGCGTTTTCTGGCAGTCTATTGCTAGCCTCCGTAGAAATAGACAGCCAGAAAACGATAAAATTACTATATCTTACAAACTTCGTTTTATATTTGGAAAACATTAAATGCGAAGGAGGCAAGAAATAGGCATCCGGAATCGACTACATTACATTAAATGCAATATCTAGGTGTGCTTTCAAACGACTAGCTATTACCCCTTTCAGTCCATGTGATGGTCCTTTCCCCATTTGGCATCATCATGTTTCCGATCATAAATTTAAAAAAAAAAATAGGGCTGTTATATATTGGGATTAATAAAAAATATTTTCTAATAGGAAAAAAAGTTTGAAGAATCGAATGTTGTGCTTTTTGATATCATAAATGGCTGTAGACGATCAGAAAAATATTTCTAAAATAATGATGCCAAATTGTCATTGAGACTGAAAGGGTTGAGCGTTGTTCGGTTCGGTTTTAACTTTTCCGAATACGTTATGGCTAACCAACGAATATGAAATAATTTAATGACTTAAATTTCTAAGTGTATTTCTAGTACAATTTATAGTGATTAATTATTACAGGAAGGCTCCGTAACGCAGTCGTCGAGTGCAAGTGCAAATTACCTCAATAATATTTGGATCAATCAATAATATTTGGAATATTTTAACAGTACTTCATTTTTGAACAAAATAAAATTGAGTGTTGCCATTTTTTATTACAGTTGGTGTTTATTTTAATATGTAGGTGACCCCTCATGCAAATTTTAATACCAGAAATCAATTCTACACTTTTTGCTTTTTTCACTAGACGAGACGCTGATGTTTCGGTGGCTGTTTCGTTGATTGTAGTCAAAAAACATTTTCCTTTTCATAAATTATTTACATGAATATTCGATCATATTTTGTCATTAACTCATAACAATAATACGAATGGTGCAAGTGTGTAACGTATTGGCTTTGGTCCAGCTTATGCAATTGATTTATTAATATATCGATTATAACTACTACTTTAAAAAATTAATCTCCGTTCTGTTTTCCTTTGTATGGTGTAAGTACACTCCTTTGTTTGCATCTTTTGCATGCTGTGAGTACTTATTCAGTTAATATTGCCAAAATGTATGGTAATAGTGTGGTGCATACGTGCATGGTTTTTAAGAAGGAAGATAGGAATTACGTAGTAGGGTAATTCCATGCAAAATCATTCTGTCTGTAGAGTAAGTCACGTTTGCAAAAAGTAATTATCACTACAACTTTCAACATTAAATGAAAAAGAAATGCGCAATAGTTGATCTACACTTAATATTTTTTTAATTATAAAAGCTTTTAATCTCCTCCAAAATCATGACTTACACTACAGTTACATGGAATTAGTCAGTAGTGCATACTATTAGTGCATTTAAGGAACAGTTAAAGTAGCTTTAAAAGCTAGGTTTTGTAACTATAATGATTTAGATATGGTTTTGAGTGAGGGTGTTTTTAAAAGTTCAGCAGTGGTGAATGAAAGAGAGGGAGTATGTATTATTACTTCTGCCGTAGGCAGGAAAACTGTAGTAACCACAACAATAAAATATGCAACTTTAGTCCTAAAATAGTAAGTCTTTTACTATGCTTTCTTTTAGGTTAGAGTTATTCAGCATTTACAACAATGGTACAAGACATTAGCCTACTGTAGTTTACCTGCTCATGGCATAGTATATAGAAGAGGATGAGTGTAGTGATACTGAGTTGAATGAATCACAGAGTGAGTAGTCCTGGAGGACTCGATGGTGCATGGTATTGGAAATAGGATGTGCAGAACAAAACGCAACATGAGTAGTTGTTTGCTGGGAGACAGGGTAAATGATGAGATTGATGGGGAAAGAGAGGTTATGATTAAGAAGGGTGGCAGTGTGATGTTGTGGATTGGTACCAACGATGTTGGAAAAGCCAAAAATGTAGAGTTTAAAAGGGAGAGAAGATCGCTACTTAAGGAGGTCAATGGTAGAACGAAGGCGGGCATAACTGAAAAGTACAGGGGAAAAATCCCTTGATTTCGTAGAGAACTTTCCTCAGCAGGCCACTTTGGCGATGATAGCGAGTAATCGCTTAAACTGGTGTAGGAAACCAGTTTCTACCTACCGAGATTCATTCGATGCACGATTCCGAAGCTTGGACCACGCGAAGGAGAAACATGTTTTCTGTAGCCAATGTCCGCCAAGCAGACACACTCACGGAACGACTCCAAATAAACCAAGCGGTTCTTCCCCTGTACTCTTCAACTGTCCTTGGGAAATAGAGGGGCAAAGCTTCTAGATTTGTTTTATAGGCAAAATGTAGATAACTTTACTGTTTTTGAGGGAAGCGGAGGAGATGACAAGAGATAAGTGGACTTGTGCACTAAAGGGGTAAATGGGGTAAGCAGGCTGGTGATGAATGATCCTGGTACAGAACACTAAGGTTGTTTGGAGGGGAAATGGCCAGTGTCAATGGGAAAGAAGGGAAAACAGGTAGAAGCAAAATTTATGGGGTCATTGGTTAAAGTAAGCGTATGAAACGACATTGAAGGTATTCTATATTGCAATGCTAAAAGTATTAGAAGCAAAATGGATGAGTTAATAAGATGACCTCTGCATTATTGGTATCACAGAAATCTGGCAAATACTGAAGATATACAGGATTTTTTCGAAATTAACGGTTTCAATATCATCCAACATGATAGACCTAATGAAAAAAGAAGCGGGGTGATGTTGTGTAAGAAGTGACTTCAACTGCATTGAGTTAAACGTCAAGTGTGATACTCAAAGTAAGGAATATTTATGGGTTAAATTGGCTAATGTAAATAGGTAAATGGTAACCATTTGCTGTTAGGTAATGTATGGTAATATACGTAGACTCCACAATTGCTGTGTAGAGTGTATATATGCTGTGTAAACTCATTAGAGAGGTTTGTCACAAACCGAAGTTCGGAGAAAACGGTAGGGTTTCCCCGAACTTCGGTTTATTTTCAAAACACTGTTTGGAAAACAAAATTTTAACAAACTGTCGAAGGTGTTAGGTTTTCTCATAGCATTTTTCAAGACAGCATTTCCGTGGAAAATGATGACACTTTCTTGAAATTTTCCGAATTTCGTGCTATTTGGCATCTATTTATCAGCACTGTATAAGAACCATATATTTAGTAAAACTAAGCACCGAATTCTAAACAAGGTACTTTCTCAAAGGATTTTACGCAAGTCAGTTTACAAAACTGTAAGCAGTTTGATTTTTTACCTGGAATCCAGTAGCCTTCAAGGACTTTTCTTGCAAGTCCTTCTGATATCCGGCCTCATTATCTGAATCCTCATCAGACAAGTAAGAGATCCCAGATCTCCTTCTTCGTTGGACTTTCTCCCATTCCTCTAGAGAAGCTTGAGAGTCCGAATCATTGTCCACACTTGCTCCACAGCCCATTGAAAGACCTGTATTTAATGATATAATTTCTATGAATTGACTCATTTATGATGATTTGCAAGAAATGTGCATGGGAAAATAAGCTTTCAGTTAGCCTTAGGTTAATCTAAATAAACGTTTCGTATTAGAAGAAATTAGTTTTCGCACTTTTTTGATGTTGCATGACTGAGAATATTGAAGAAATTTCTTTCTCGTTAGTTATTAAATATTTTACACTTATTTAAATATTGTAATCCCATATTTTGATTCTTTTATAAAAGGTTAAGTGTACAAGTCACTTTCAAATACCGACAGCATACAGGGTATAAATATGAGCAGTCCATTAAAGCTTTCCAAACGTCAACCAGTGTCACCATGGCGCACACCATTTTTCCTAATGAACAGTTGAACACTTTCATGATTCATGTTTGCCAGCCGCTAGATTATGCTTGCAGTATTGGGGAATCGTTTTATATTTAACATGAATAAAGACCATGACCTTAGTTCGGAACAATAAAATTAGGACAAATTAAGTTACACAACAAATTTTAAAAATTTAAAGAATTCATTTGGTAAAGAAGATGTTAATAGTATTAAAAAATTATTTTTAATGTATTATTATAAAAATGGACTTTAGCTATTACGTGCTTCATCAAGATATAATACGTCAAGATATAAAGTCATACCATTAAAGACCTTAAGTTAAGGAGGATGGGGATTGATGGGGCTTCAAAAAAGGTCCAAAACTAATTTCGTCAAGTACATGAAATTCTCGTTCGGCATTTCACATAATGAAACATTTTCGAAGAAACGATAAAGAAAAAAATTTCGAAATGTTTGACAATTTATTTCCGAGAATGAACCCAAGCATTTCACATAATGAAACATTTTCGAAGAAACAAAAAAAAAAATGGAAGGGGAAAATTTCAGAATATTTGACAATCCAATTCCGAGAACGAACCCAAGTACTCTCAAAAACAAAAGATTTACTTACACATCACCAAAGTTTTAGTACGATTTGAGATATTCTAACTATAACGAAATAAATAATAATACAGTTTGAAAAAATAATTAATTTTTTTAACTATAACATTTTATTTTAACATCTAATTCAATGTTTATTGTTCTCGATTGCACGTGATTTCCCCAATTTTTGGCATTCCAATGATTAATTCAAAAGTCACTACGCGAAAATAAAGGTAAGCTTCTTCTCTCAATTTTAAATACTGTTAATAGCATCTTATTCAATTTGTATTCAATGTCTTTAATGTCTTCATTCAATTTGAATATAATTGAATATATTGGCCCAAGACCCGTCTAAGAAACACATCGAACAATACAAACGAAATTTAACAAAGAAAATTAAAAAGATGCAACAAGCACTTTTAAATCTGTTTCTATTTAAATCTATTAGATTCACAAAACATTTTCGATGTTTTTACAAATTTCTTATTGCTACTTTAAATTCTTTTACCATCGAATGGGTTAAATTTGGTCATAGAGGGTAACTTTAAAAATAGCATAAAACTCTACTACTAATTTTTTCATCTTGAATATTTTTTGTTACTTTTAAGTCATGGCAGAGTTTACCAAAACTGAAAAAGGTAAGGACGTTTTTAAAGAGTGTATTTAATAAGAAGTTGTTAGTTTGGAAAAGCTTGGTTCAAAGTTATACCATTCGATGGTACAAAAATATTTTTAATTAAATGTTTGCAGAAAATCTATCTCGTGATCGTTAATGTTTAAAAAAATAAATAAAATTTAACTTTCAAAATTTTATATACCCTCTGACCTAATTCTTATATTTTAAAAAAAATTGTCCCTAAACATTCAAAATCTGATTCGTATATTCAAATAAACAATCAAGAGAATTCGTAGATCAATTTTATAACACACTCTGTGCGAAAAAGTAACGTAACAAACAAATTCGACTTTTTAAGTTATCAACGTCAATTGACAAGAAAATTTGACAAGAGAAAATAAGCTTTTTAAGTTTATCTAAATAAACAAAATGTAAGAACAATGATAAAAATAGTAATGAACGTCTGACAAACCAAGTTACACGAAAATCGAATTTTAAAAACTTAAACCTAGCGTTTTTAATCTATAAGGGAGGTTTTAATGGTTTTATGAAAAGTGTCGATAATGAGTAAATAGTACTGTCAATCATGGATATCTATTATATAGAATTTTTTAAAGATGTCGGTCAATCCGTTTTGCTTTAATTAGAATATCTGTAAATTTTACGCTGTGGAATGCCAAGTAACAGCAAAAATTTTGACCATTCTCCTAAAAAAATTCGTATTTTTGAATTTGAAGATCCGTTACTTTCCCTAGGGTGATGTATACTATATATGAGCATATTAGGCCACGTCAATACTGCTTCTCTTTCATAAACCGATAAATTAATAAAAGATTGATTGATAATCGATGACACAACTTACCGCATAAACTATCTCTCCACTCAAGATGTTTGTCAGGTATCAAAAAACAACTTTTCGATTTTCACTGAGTTAATTACCTAAAAAAACATAAACATTTTTGAATGGTACCGGACCAGCATCAGTCTTCACTGGAACAAACTCCTGAATCAAATGATGGTGATGCAACGCGGTGACTACATCTTCCTTCGAAGGGACAGAATCCCTGGAAAAAATTAATAATGACCCGAAACCCTAGACTGTCTAAATTGTGAAAAAGGAGACTCCTTAAGGGTACTTCTCCAGGCAATGTGGTCGAACCAAATACCTATCGGGTCAATTTACTGTTTCCTTGGTAATGAGATCGATTTGAGTAAGTTCGAAAAGATTGGAGCCGGTGCTGTTGACAACAATTTACTTTCGCAATAGAAACGCATTTTACTGCCATGGTTCTTTTCATTGGAAAAGAGAGGGGGAACATATTGTTATTGGACATTGGTTTGCTTAGAGGAGCGAGAACGAGACTATCTTTGGTGGACTGGTTCTTTTCCTTACTTTGTTCTTAACCCTCTAATGCATGAATTTTTAATTTCATCCCCAAAAAATATATATGTATCTTATGTATATATATGTAAAAAAATATATATGTATATGTAAAATACTGAAAAAAAATTAACTGCATTAGAATTTAAATAATTTCAATTTCTAAAAAAATTTCCGTATGACAAAAACCAACTACAAAATTCTAATTTTGACAATAATGACTAGAAAACTACTAAATATATTTCAAAATAACCCTTTTTAACTATAATTAATTTTTTAATACAATTTATTTGTATTTAGTACTAATATTATTATACTATGAGTACTGCCAAAAACGTAATTTCACAACAGTTAATAACCTCACTCTTTAATTTTGAATACACTTTTACTACTGTCATCTTTGAGGATTATTAGTAACGAAAACTTCAAAATGGAATATAATAGTTGAAAAAGAAAACAAATTTGTCGGGAGGGAGCTTTAATTTAATAGAATAAAGTGGATTATGTTACTTGTTGCCAAACGGCAACAGTATGCATTAGAGGGTTAATCCTAACTGCATTCTGTTTAGTGTTTTTACATGAGTAAATGTGTGTGTGGAAAAATCCACAAGAAGAAAAAATAAATGCAGACCCCCCTTTTATTAAAAATGATCCCTTTTGAAATCATCAGACTAGCGTTTTTTTCTCACTAAGTTAAACTCACACTTATTTCAAATAAATATCATTTAACTCTTCAAACATTTTTCTATAAAGTTATATTTTCTTTTTGTATCTTTAAATGGAAGAATAATGTCTTTTGAAGAATTAAATATTGTTTGTTTTAATTTCATGAAAAACGTGGTAAACTGAAATTCATTCTGAAACTATTTATTTAAAGAAATCACCCAGAAACTCTTCATGCTTGTATTTTTAACTGTTTAAAAATTGAACTTTAACTGTTTTTAACAAATAAAGATTCTCAAAAGTATTTTTATAACTTTTTCAAACTTTGCTATTCCAAAATTCCCTTAAAATTTAGATGAAAACTATGTTTTTTCCCCTGCATTTTCCTTTTCATTCTGGATGTATAATGAGTCTATTTCACAAAATTTAAAATTTTAGAATTAAAAAATAAAAAGTTGGGACTGAATGGGTCAAACATTTTACGATTTATCTTTGCAAAAGTATCAATTGGCGGACTTTCGAAGAATGTTGTACAGTCGTAAATTTTTTTCAAATTCCTTTTCACAATAAGATATGTCTAAAATTCCAGGTTAGATTCATATCAAAGTTGTAGCAATGGCGGACTTACCATAAAAAAAATTTTTAGTGAGATTTGGTTAAAATTTTGTTTCGTTTTACAATATTATTGGTTATTTAAATTGTTAGCAATGCAAGATGACACAACCAAAATGTGCATTAAACCTCTAATCATTTTAATATATTGAGACTAAACAACTACTAAATATCCCCTTAACCTTAAGTAACCCGTCCGTGGCCGAGTGGTTAAGGCATCCGTCTCAGGATTCGGCCTTCTCATGAGTGCGGGGGTTCGAATCCCACCTACTGCCAGTCATCCTATAAATCGGATATCTGTACTGGGAAAGAGTAGAAAATCCAACTCGTGACGGATGGGCCCGAGTACACTGGGACAGATGTGCTCGTTAAATCTGTGGAGTCCAAAATCCCGACGGCGTCAGCGTACGATGTTGCTCGAAGTTCCGTTGGGTGCCCGCTCAGGTATCGACCTCGTCACTTGACCAGGGTTCTAAATTACAAGGCGTTATTGGCTGTGCTAAAGCTCCTAATGGAGGCTAGAAATAGGCAGCCGGAAACGATTACGCTACAACACTACCTTAAGTACAGTCTACGCTGTCTTATCCGACAGCCTATTTCGATACGTTCAATGGTTTGAGGATAATTTTGGAAAAATAAGCTCAAAAATAGGTTCACCACGCTCGCTTATACAGTGCGTCCTTTGCCACAAACCCTTCGGATTGCCAAAAGCGCCAGATAAAAGAATGTAGCTCGTTGGTCTAAAAAAAAATAAGAAATGTAAATTATAACTAAGCACATTTTTACGCCAAAAAAAAGAATGCCTTATTAGCATTACGCTTTATTATTAAAAAAAATAATGAGCAATCAAAGAAACATGTGCTGCATTTTATGACGTCTTTCCAAACTGATTTATAACAAAAATAAACTTAGCCTTAATTATTTTAAAATTGTTATAATAAAAATTATTTTAAAATAAACTTTTCATGCAGTTAGGGAATTTACAACAGCGATTAAAGTGATATTTCAATGACAACAATTTTTCAGACAGACGGACAAAATGTATGAAGAAAGAAAGGTTGGTATCTGCGGTCACGCCTTTCTAACAAAAAAAGAAAGAATTTTGTAATTCCTAATGATAGAAAGGATTTCGGAATGGAATAGGGGGTGGGGGGGGGAGTTTACAAACAGACGGACATCGTCAGAATGTTAATGAATACTTTAAAAAAAAATAGTCTACATATTTTCTCCACCAATTTATTTCAATATCACGCTGTGACAATTTTCACTTATAAGCTCACATGGCAACGCAATACTTAAAAAGCTCACATGGCAAAGCAATATCTTTGCAGAGGTTGCAATTTCCGAACTTAGGTAATAGCTCGATGAAACTATCCTTTTTAACCCTCTGATTAATACAGACGTACATATAAACCCATCATATGACTGCCAGGTTTTCCAGCACCGCGCATAATTTTTTTAAAATTTATAAATTTAATATTTTTATTAAATTTAAAACTAAAGCATATAAAGGAGTCATTAATAAACATTTACTACAGAAGTATATTTTTTTAAATTTAAGGAATTAAGTTTTCAGTTAAAAATTTAAATTCAAATATCTTGCAATGAAAACAAGTTTCAACTTCAACTAATTTGCCTAACCCTCAGAGAGTTGAAACCTTCTGAACGACCTAGAAATGTTTAAATATGTATGATTGTTTCACGGCAAAAATTTAAAATTATATTCATTTCAAGTAGCATATTTGTTTTAAAACTCAGAATTAGGTTTATTTTTTGAAAACGTTATCATAGAAATATTTCCAAATGAAAATAGTACATTGTGAATGAAAATTTATTTGTTATAAAATTTTAAAATGTAAGTTTATTGCAAGAAAAACGGATGCACAAAATATGGAAAAAGCCTGGTCTAACGGTCGGAGGGGGCCGGATGATCGAGTAGTTTGGACCTAAGGTAGCCGTCTGTCCGCTGTAAAGGGTGCGGGTTCAATTTCTGCCTTCGCCCTGGGTCTACTTCCTTTCTCTGTGACATTAAAAATTCTTTATGTGTCTGTCTTACTTGAAGTAGGCTTATATAAGTGGGTCTCTGATCAAGCGCACAAGCCGGAATGTATCTACCCTGCGCCGCCCTGGTGGCTCAATAGTTAAGATGCTAGCCTTTGGAGCTGCTGGGGTCTGGTTCAAATTCCGGTCAGGCATGAATGTATGTGACATTCAATAAATGTTGTTATTTGTCTATGTGTTTGTGTTGTCCTTTCTTTGTGTGTCTCTTGTGCTTGTTAAAACTCTTTCTGTGTCTGTCCCACTCGACGAAAGCTTATAAGCGGTTCTCTGAACAAGCGCACAAGCTGGAATATATATGTACCTACACTCTTAAAAAGAACGAGCGATTTTAACTCAGTCCGATTGATTTTCACTCCTCCAGTCCGGAAAATGCACTTCTCCTTTTGGAGTGGATCCATTGTGTGTTAAACCTCCTACAGGATCACTCCAAACGAGTGATTTTAACTCAGTCTGAGATAATATTCACTCCTTTCCAGTGTCGAAAATGCACTTCTCCAACTGGAGTGGAATTCACTCTTTTGTTTTAAGGGGTAATGGGACCGCAGCACCGGGGGTCTCCAAACTCAAGTGCCTCAATGTTAATCCAATGGGAAACAATTATTTTCTTTGCCACATTTCTCCGGCTGTATTGAATATTTTTACAAGCGGATTTTTTTATGTGATAAATGTAGCTGACTTACAGGTCTCTATCTTCCCACTTTTTGAAATTAGTACGAATATTTTTTTTAATATTCAATAAATTATTTTTCACAAAATATTCGAAGCAATTTCAAAAAGTGGGAAGATAGAGACCTGTAAGTCAGCTGCATTTATCACATAAAAAAATCCGCTTGTAAAAATATTCAATACAGCCGGAGAAATGTGGCAAAGAAAAAAAAAAATTCCCATTGGATTAACATTGAGGCACTTGAGTTTGGAGACCCCCGGTGCTGCGGTCCCATTCCCCCTTAAGAGTGTACCATACCATTTATCTACCCTGAACGATAGGTGGATTAAAGAAAAACGGGACTACCAATTAATCGCTCTAAAAAAAGACCATAAATCTAACAGTCCCACTTTTTGTTGTTAGATTATGGCTTTTCATAATTGGAGTCGTCTTCATGCAGCAATAATGAATCGATATAAGGTTGCCTGGTCTCGGAGTTACATGGAAGGGGATAGGCACGTTTCGTAGTATGGACAAAGGGGCGATATCATTAGGTGTTATGGTCGCCTATCAATAAAAAATTGTTTTGTTGAAAGTGGTTTATCTATTAAAAAGAAAGAAAAGGCAGGAGTCAGTCAAAGGAACGTGTGCTTTATGTTCGAATTCTAAGAGAAGTCTATTTAGACTTAGAATATAAATTTGAGTGGTAATATCGGTCATAAATCTATAGGTGATATATTGACTTAGAACTTTCTAAAGTTTGTTAATTAAATGGGTATAATAAAAATTGAAGACGTTGTTGCGTATGTCAATGCTGATATGTTGACAGAATTGTTTTCGAAGATAACTATTAAATTAAAAAAGTATTTGGTTTACATGTTGCAATATAAATCCAGGGGTGACATGTTGACTATTGCTTTTAAAAAATATGAGGATACTATACCCCTTTAACTATTTTGCAAATGCAAACTACTAATTTTAAAATTGATTGTTTATTGTTTTGAGTTTTTGTTAAAAATACTTTCGAAAAAAAATCAAAGATATTTTAAATCGTCTATATTTATTTTTGTTATCTATTTAATTTAAACTTCACAAAACTTTATTTTTTAAAATATATCCCTGTTAAAAAATAGATAAAGGACATGCATTTTTTTATTGAAATAAAAAAAATTCAATTTTTTTAAACTAATTCTCTAAATAAATTTAATTTTTAAGTAGGGTAGGGTCGTAGGGTAGTTGCATATATATTCCGGCTTGTGTGCTTGATCAGAAACCCTCTTATAAGCCTTCGTCAAGTAAGACAAACACAGAAAGAGTTTTACTGTCACAGAGAAAGGAAGTACACCCACGGCGAAGGCGGGAAACGAACCTCCACCCGTTCCAGCGCGCAAACAGCAGTCCTGCGATGCCAAGCACTCGGCCATCCGGGTATTTTTAAGTAATAATGACAGGTTAGAATTTAACAAGCCTAAAAAATTTAGAGATTTAATGACGCATAAGAAATTAGGGTTGTGGACGTTTTTATTTTATAGAAAACTGAACACTGAGGAAGTGCGGTTAATCTTTTCGAGTGCTTTCGTTTCGATAATCCCTATTAAAAAATCTAAATTCTCATTAATTAGGAAGTTTACATTTATAAATTTATTATCAAGTTTCGAAAATACCAAATAATAATTAAAGCCAATAAAAAGAATTGCGAGATGTTAGTCATTTTGTGCTACAATGTCTTCTTTCAAGTGCAGTGCAGCAAGTGCCATCTTTTGCCAGCCTCTCCGGAGCATATGTTAGACTGCCTGGGTCTACACTCCTTGCCAACCTAAGTTGGTTAAATTGAAATATGCTATGGAGGAGATCCTTCCGCGGATGTAAAGAGTTCCATAAATTATTTGTGAATCCATCCAGAAAACATGTTCAAACATTAATTTTGTTTAAGGTCTAGCAGATTTCAATATTATTTGAGAAATTTGGCAATTTTATCAGAATGAAAAGTGTATTTTGGTTAAATAGTATTCAGATCATTTTGTATGTAAATATTACCTTAAAAGAGTTTCCAACTAATGGACCAACAGCGCTTTTCCCCCTGCCTTTTACTCTTTGTTTTTACCCAAGTTAGGTTGGCACGGAGTGTAGGGTTAGAAGACCTCAGTTCCTCTCCACTTCTTGTATTTGACTTTTTCCAGAATTCATGGACTCATGGACCAGATCTAGGTGTTGCTAGATCACGAAGGTTTTGAAACAACAACTTTCAAGGATAAGTTATTGAATAACTTGATATCGCCACCATAGATAAAGTGGAGCTTTATAAATGTCAAGGCAAAAAGCTAATCCACTCGGTAAAAACACACATCGCTCACAAATGAAAATTCTTTTTAGTTTTGTACTGGTGATTTTTTTAAAAAAATCCTAAAATCGTGTATTAATTAAGCCTATTAAATTTATAAAACACTGCATAGAACAGAAAATGAGATTAAAATTATCAATTTTAACTCGATTTGAAATATTATTTTTTGTTGTTGAAAATTTAGCTTTTTCTGAAAGGTCTAATCTTTATAAACCGATTGTGTTTTTTTATTAATCATTAGTATGGAATGCATTTATTTTTTCATTATTTGCAGTAAAATCCCATCATATTTCCATTACAATTGACTCGTTTCACTTGAAGTATTTAATTCTAGTTTTCATTCTTTAATTTCATTTATGGTTTCGGTGATTGGTGCTTTGCAACGATTATCTCCGCCCATTATATTAATTAGACAAATGATACCTTATTTTCATTCCTATGGCACTGTTACGACTCACGAAGAGAAGCATTTCCATTGTAAAATACTTAAGAATCATAAAAAATGAAAGGGGGAATATTATTATTTTTTTTTCAAAATCCACTTTGATGGACTGAAAAATCTTTACATCCGGTAATTTCATTTTAATCTTTTTGAATTAAAACCAATGATTACTCCTTGAACGAAAAACTGAAATTTACACTTTATTTATTTTACTTTTAAATAAATGTTGAACACAGGAATACACTTTGAATAGAAAAATCGTTTGATATATTTTTTTTAAAAAATGGAGCTAATGAGTATTGAGTCGCTGATGAATCTGAAATGTTTAACACTTTATTTGCTCTGAATGCAAATAAATGTCCAACACATAAAATCATTTGATTAGAAAATGTGTTTTAATGCACCAATAGCGTGTGCAAGTGTGAAGTTCTAAAAATTTGTTTACGAGCGTTCTACGGTTATTGGAACGAATATTGAATCGAATAAAAGAGGTGAGAGCATTAACTTAATCGACAAATGTGGTGGAAACATGTTTTTGAAGCATTACAACATATTTTTGTAAAGCATTATTCAGAGAAAAAGAGACAGCAGGCTAAATGAATAATATAGTGTTAAAGTACAAAACATATTTCTTAATTTTGTTTTGTTTTATTTTGAAATACCTAAAATGAAATTTAAGGTAATAAAACTTTTGTAATGGGGTCGATAATCCAAAATGGGGATTTTGTGTTTTCTACTCATTTTTTAAAATATTGATTCGAAAAAAGGCGGTTTTTGAACATAGATTTGTCTTTCTGCCTGTATGTTTGTCCGAAAAACTCTACGGTTCAAACTATACGAGCTACATAGGAGGGGGGGGGGCATATTTCAAACTAGCATTTATTTATTTATTTATTTATTTATTTATTTATTTATTTATTTATTTATTTATTTATTTATTTATTTATTTATTTATTTATTTATTTATTTATTTATTTATTTATTTATTTATTTATTTATTTATTTATTTATTTATTTATTTATTTATTTATTTATTTATTTATTTATTTATTTATTTATTTATTTATTTATTTATTTATTTATTTATTTATTTATTTATTTATTTATTTTATTTGATAAAATAAAATATGATTGACATATTTTTTTTGTGACTATGAAGAGATGAAATTTTCATTTAGTATGACGCATGTTACCATTTTGCAAGCATTTTTCTTCACTTCTAGAGTTATTTAAATAGTTCTGTTGGTAAACGTATTTCGTTTTAAAAATTTTTATAAGAAACTACCTAATGGAAATAACTATAGTTATAGCTAATTCTTTTTATTTTCATATGATCATTGATACTTAACGTTCGAATGTCACGAAAGTGAATTTTTTACTTTTGTCGTCATATGCCAAAATTTTATCTAAAACTTCATTCAACTAAACCATTTTTAATTGAACTGCATACTTTCTAGATAAGGTTAATCCTAAAGAGTGCAAAATATCCGATGCAGTTTCTTACCACACTTCGTTCGTATTTCACCTACCTTCAAGAAAGATATGAATTTTCAATAACAAGATAATTGGTTTGATTTTTACTCATTATATTTTCCGGGAACTCTCCGTTATATTTCCGGGTATTGCCTTTCCCAGAAAATGCCTTTCCGAGAAAATGAAGTTGCGTATTGTACATTGAGAAATCTTCTGTCTATAACAAATACACTCTTAAAACAAAAGAGTGAAATCCACTCCAGTTGGAGAAGTGCATTTTCGACACCCTAAAGGCATGCATATTTTCTCAGACTGAGTTAAAATCACGCGTTTGGAGTGATCCTGTCGGAGGTTTAACACACAAAGGATCCACTCCAAAAGGAGAAGTGCATTTTCCTGTCTGGAGGAGTGAAATCCACTCAGGCTGAGGTAAATTGGGAGTGTTTATTTAAGAGTGTAGGTAATAAAAAGCACACAACATACAGTTAGAACAAGCTCTTTATTAAAATTTATATTTGGCACATAGAATTAATTATTGAGATCATTTAAAATTGTTTCTGAGGGAATAAAATCTTATTTGGCATGTACATAGTTTAGGCGTATTTTAGTTTGTCGTCGGCAATATTACGAACATGGATAATATATCGACCAATAAATCCTCCGACTAGTGATCCAGCCCAATAAACAACAAAGTGCTCAACCAATGTATTTCCTTTGCAGCCTAACGTTAAAGCTGTAGCTAATACTGGATTGAAGAAGCCGCCAGTGGTGCTCGTTGCTAAAATAAAAAAAAGTCTATTAACAGTTGAAAACTAACGCTGGTAAAGTACATGAATTGATACATAGCTTATTTATTAAAGATTTTTATAATGGTAAAAAATGGTCAATTCGAGCTTGCTGGTTGTTGTTAACTGTGGCGTCACTGTGTGAATGACCGTTCTAGTTCATAGGCATTAAGCCTTGGTTTCCTCGGAGTCTGTCGCCAGAAAAATGCGACCGCTATTATACGTGAATGACGTCACCCTACCGGCCACCGCTTCATCGGAAAGTTACGTTGACACGAAACTGGAAACCTAGCGAACCCACTCAACTAACTCCGTTGGTGTTTTGGTTTCGTCTTTGTTTGTCAAAAATGGAAAATTTAGGTTCTTCGTGATTTCTCACAAAATCAATTAGCATTTCTTCCTCGACAAGCGTAAAACAACTCTCGCCTTCCGTCATTTAATCAATTTTTTTAGTTTTTGACAAGCACACCACGCAACAGACAACAGCAAAAATCGTTGTCATCAGGATTTCCCCAACGCACTCAACAGCAACTCAATCTGGCCGTCGTGTTGAGTTGTCCGGCAACGCTCCCCAAGGAAACCACTCTAGCGTAATCAATGTCAGTAGTTTGCATGACGTCACTCACCGCACTTGTCCGACCGCTTAAATCTGTTGAAGGACTCCGAGGAAACCGAGGTTTTAGCTGCCTGATGGTTTGTTTGTAAGGTTTAGGACAACGGTCGACGTAACTGAGACGTCACAGTAGGCGTGTGCATTCCAGTTGCCCATTATCATAATTTAATTTTTTTCCGAGTTTATTGAAAGTTGGTTTTTTTATATGTCTACTTGCGTTAAAAGCTCCGAATATTTCCAGAATTTTTTATTACATATGTTTTTTTATTCTCAGTAAGAGTAAATAACGCCTCATAGAACTAATGAGGGTCATCAGTAGTTTTTTTTTTCATATCCTTACTCTCCTTTGCGGCTCCGGATATTGCCAATATTGTTATTTATATTCAATTATACAGAATGTTGATTGGATCGAAACTGTGAAGGATAGAAAAACAATGCGACAAAGCAAAAAAATTGCATAATAATTAAAATCACTTTTGAAATTTTCAAACGGTGCATTATTGCGGTACATATACGCTTCCAAAAAATGGTATTTATACCAATATTATGATGCAAATATTAATTTGTATTTTATAAAAAGCTATTCATGATAAGTCAATGAATGTTTAAATTGCGTAATACTTTTTACACAACAAAAAATTAAAAATACTATTAAAAAATAACGGATTTAATTGCTTACCTGCTAAGACTAGAACTGTTGATACTACAGCATTAATCAAAATGCTTACTTCAGGCAACCAGTGTACTGATTGTAATGCTACCAGTCGACTGATCAATGTTATAAGTCCTTCAATAAAAGCTCCAAGGTACATGTGAACCTACCATGAAAAGAATTAGGGTTAAAATATGTCTTAGCAATTCCTATTTTTGAACTAAAAATACGTATAACATATTTATGCCTGATATTCACACGTAAAAAGACATGCAAACACTTTTGTCATAAAGAGAAAAAACGAGAAAACAGCTTGGCTAAGCCTAAATATCTTTAGTTAATTATGTAACAAGGAACTAATATTTATTAATGAAATTCCCTAACAATATAATAATGTGTTATTTTTAAATGTATTTTTAAATTTAACTAGTTTTACGTTATTTGTGAACTGTTGCGCTCGCTTGAACTATACACGACACATTTTGTACATACGACAAATTTTCTATTAAGTTAGGTGGGACCATACTGTTACACTCTTAAAACAAAAGAGTGGATTTGAACTCAGTCTGAGTTAATTTCACTCCTCCAGAATGGAAAATGCACTTACCCGGAAGGAGTGGATTCTTTGTGTGTTAAACCAACGACAGGATCACTCCAAACGAGTGATTTCAACTCAGCCTGAGCTAATATTCAATCCTTTCCAGTGTCGAAAATGCACTTCTCCAACTGGAGTGGATTTCACTCTTTTGTTTTAAGAGTGTAGTTTTCTGTATAGCTTGGTAAATATTTTTTTTCGTAATTTCGTTGGCTAATTTGATTTTAATCCAAATTTTTCTTCTACAATGCCACACAAAATCGAAAATCTAAAAAACGCTGAAAATGCTATATACCTGCAATCCTGCCTGGCACTCTGCAGATGTATGTAAGGCCGCATGTTCATCCGTCATATGAAGAGACCAAATGTATGTGATCCACCTAAAATGAGAAAAAATAATGTAACTAAATACAATGGCACAAGCTAAAATGTGTCAAGGCAGGCTGTGCCCGCATTTCAGATCTCGAGAATAAAGATTATTGGATGCGAGGCATATAACGAATGCTTGGTTTTCATTTTATCGAACCATTGAAGGGGAATGAGAGTGGGAGTCATGTCTCCAAACCCAAGTTTTCTCTATGTTAAATCTATGAGGAAAAATAATATTCCAAGACTCCGGCTGTATTGCATATTTTTATAAACTTTTATACGATAAAGGCCCTCGCCAGATAAGACGGTGAAAAATGCCCCCATTCCAATCGGGCTAATTTTTTTTCTGAAAATACCTCATAGTATGGACAACTTCTCAGCCAAGTTTCAGCTCAAAAATATGACGCATTTTTGAGTAAAAAATTAAAGTTTTTTTTCTTTTTAAATTGATTATTCCCTGAATATATTTGATAAATCCAAAAAACTACTCATGAGTTTTTTAGATATCATTGAGTAGTATTCTCAGAAAAATCCGCTCATAAATCTGATCGAGCGATCATTCTTAAAAATGCAATTTTATTTTTCAAAAAAAAAATTTCATGCCAAAATCGTTTGGTCACAACTTAGGATTTTGTCTCTACATATTCCTCTATTATCAATCTATAATATATTTTTTTTCAGATTTTTAAAATTATTGGACGATAGTTTTAAAAAATAATTCTTAAAACCTGATTTTTTTGCTCTAAAATCCATAGATTTAGAAATAGCATGCCCACCGATTGCGCAATCCCGTACAACGCAATGATGCGTGATGAATCCACATTTCGTCGTTTTCGCAATGCATCACGGGATA
The DNA here is from genome assembly GCA_023701765.1 of Hylyphantes graminicola. Taxonomy (NCBI): domain Eukaryota; kingdom Metazoa; phylum Arthropoda; class Arachnida; order Araneae; family Linyphiidae; genus Hylyphantes; species Hylyphantes graminicola. The sequence continues at coordinate 4,193,473 of CM043123.1, forward strand.
CTAATTCACAAAAATGGTTTTTCCGAAGAGTTACATACAATAAAAACTGCATTTTTAACTTGCTTCTTTTGTGAATATATACCTCATGCCTTACAGAAATTATCAATACGCATGCAGCTATAAAATTATGCTAGCGAAACTTGTAAAAAGTTTTAATTAGTTAATATTGAATATATATCTTTTATTAGTCGAATTATCTCATGGTGCCATCTGGTGGCGTATGGCATGCCATGTGCAAGAGCTTGCGAACTGCCTTATGGGATAATGGTTAACAAATGGCTTCACCTTTCCCCCAGATCTGCTACTTTCTAAATCTATGCTAAATTCTTTAGTCCGAAAGAAATTCTCCCAGATTGAATTTCCCCGCCTTTGTTAGGAGTGCCATCTGCCGAGTAAGTAGTGCGAAAAGTCAGGTTTTAAGAATATTTTATTTTTTTTAAACTATCGTCCAATAATTTTAAAAATCTGAAAAAAATATATATTATAGATTGATAATAGAGGAATATGTAGAGACAAAATCCTAAGTTGTGACCAAACGATTTTGGCATGAAATTTTTTTTTGAAAAATAAAAATGCATTTTTAAGAATGATCGCTCGATCAGATTTATGAGCGGATTTTTCTGAGAATACTACTCAATTTTATCTAAAAACTCATGAGTAGTTTTTTGGATTCATCAAATATATTCAGGGAATAATCAATTTAAAAAGAAAAAAAACTTTAATTTTTTACTCAAAAATGCGTCACATTTTTGAGCTGAAACTTGGCTGAGAAGTTGTCCATACTATGAGGTATTTTCAGAAAAAAAATTAGCCCGATTGGAATGGGGGCATTTTTCACCGTCTTATCTGGCGAGGGCCTTTAGCTTTAATGTCGCTGTAATTCCACTTTTAGAAATAGTTTCGAATGTTTTCTTTTGGAAATATATATCGAAAACCACAAAAATATTCGAAGCAATTATAAAATAAAAAATATAAGGGCGTTTAAGCTAGTTACTACTGTCATAAAAGAAACCGCATGTAAAAGTATTTAATACCTTCGAAATTGTTAGACTTAGAAAATACTATTTTCTTTAGATTAACACAAAGAGGACATCTTTTTGGAAACCATATATCCGGTCCCACCTCTGGGGTAGTGAATCTTGGGCTATCCAGGAATTGAACCCCGTGTCTGTAGCATATGGTGACGTGAAACAACAATGCTAAGCCGTAAATCATTAATCTTATGAATCTGCAATAAACTTGAGTTGCTTTTGCTGTGGTATGGTTCATATATATTCCAGCTTGTGTGCTTGTTCAGAGAACCGCTTATAAGCTTTCGTCAAGTGGGACAGACACAGAAAGAGTTTTTACAGTCACAAAGAAAGGAATAACACATAGACAAATAACAACATTTATTGACGGTCACAAACATCCATGCCAGACCGGGATTCGAACCCGACCCCAGCAGCTCCAAAGTCTAGCATCCTAACGATTGCACCACCGGGGCGGCTAGCTTTTGCTCTTTAGTATAATTGTGTAGGGGAGAGAAGGGGAAAGGCGCCACCTTAAGGGAAATTGAATTTTCATGCAGAATTGTGTTGCAATTAATGTAAATTGTAATGAGCATAGCATACTACAGTTCATAACCTATCTTGTAGTGACTTTTTAAAATTTTAATATTTAACAGAGGCTGAATAAAATTGTATTTTTCTAAAGCTCGCACAGTGGCGGGATTACCCCGGTATCTGGGGTAATGCCGCCACACCACTGGGGTTATGCCGCCACATCAATAAATAAAGCAAATAATCTAAAAAATAATTCACAATTACATAATAAAGCAACACATATAGAACTAAAATGGGTTTAATTAACTTTAGAATGGTAAATTGTACAGGGTACAGCTCTTTTATTAACTTTCTGTGTGCAACTAACTATGCAGGTTTTTTTTAAAAGCTTCGTTGGTCTATTTGACCAGTTCAGTTATTCTTTTTGGATACGTGGCATCTCTCACGAAAACTAATAGGTTGTAGGGCCAATATATGAAATTTCTATTTTACGGATTATGCCGCCATCCTTTTGCATGTGGCGGCATAACCCCAGAGTGATGTGGCGGCATTACCCCAGTAAGACAAAATGGCGTAAACGGGTGTTTAAAGAAAGGTAGTTAGCCTAGCGTCCAAACTAACGACGTGATAAAATGGCCAAATAATTACTCTTTTAAATGATATATAACTGATTTATCTAACTAAGAGATAGCAGTCACTTAACGCTTAATTTCAGAAGGCTCAAGATTAGATGAAAATCACTAAAAACTGTATTTTTTAAATAACTTTACACCAACTCACCGCACGGCCATTAGCGTCTATACTACAAATTACTTTGTTTCCTGCTACAGGTCAGCGCCCACAGCCCCCCTCCCTTACACACCGCTGGCGAGAAACAAGGGGTGGCGACATTACCCGAGGTGGCGGGATTCCCCTGCTCTCCCCTACATTGCCATATTTTCCATGTTAACTCCTCCTAAAATACACGTATTTGTGAGGGGATACACTGCAATTTGAGCACAACTCCATTGAAATAAAATATAAATTAGGTTTATAAATATGAACCAACGTTGAATCATTGAGCCAATCCATAAGTAATCAGCCCTTACGAGTCAAACTTTTCTAGTTCAGAGACACCTTAGAAGAAAAAGGTCCAAAGTTATGCGTTCGAAAAGTTAATTTTCCATCCGAGATTCAATTTAAACTCATGATTACCTGAGTATATGATGGGTGTATATTACGTAAATAGGTTAACACTAAAAATTGTTTGCAAAAAATTTTTGGAACAAAATTTAAATTGGTGCTTATGGTATGGCATGGTATGATACATATATATTCCAGCTTGTGTGCTTGTTCAAAGAACCGCTTATAAGCTTTCGTCAAGTGGGACATACACAGAAAGAAATTTTACAGTCACAAAGAAATGAATAACACATAAACAAATAACAACATTTATTGACAGCCACAAACATCCATGCCTGACCGGGTTTCGAACACGACCCCAGCAGCTCCAATGGCTAGTACGCTAACCATTCAGCCACCGGGGCGGCGGGTGGTGCTTATGGGTTAAATATTAAGAAAATTGTCGCAAAAGATCTTTGGTCCAAAGTTTAGCGATATAAAGTGAAATTATCAACAATAAACTTAAATATTCACAAAATAGTGTTGCATCACCAAATTTGTCCCTAGAAACACACACAAAAAATGTACCCTTATATTCTCCTAAAAACAAGCAACAAAATCTACTAAACAATAAATGTTATTAATTCTTCCGAAGAAAGAAACAAAAATCGATATAATAATATAGAAATCAAACTTGAATAAAATGGGATTCTTCGATTGCGTGTAGGGATGAATTGCATGCGATAGCTCTTTTTATAGAAAAGTTGTTTATTTTCCTGTGATTTAAAACTTTCCAAATGATTCCATTTGGAATCATCGAACTTGCGAATTTTTTCCCACTTAGTTAAACTCGAACTTGTTTAAAATAAATTGTACTATATATAAATATTCTCCATATATTTTTCTGTAAAGTTACATTTTCTTTTGGTTTTGTCAGATGGAAGAATCATTTATTTTGAAAAGTTAAATAATGCTGCTGTTAAATGAAAATATGAAAAACATTTTAAAAATAAAATTCACCCTGAAAAAATATTATCAAATAACTTGTCAATTCATATGCTTGCATTTTTAAGTGTTTAAACATTTAATCATGACTATTTTTAACAAAGAAAGTTTTCGACAAATTATTGTTTAAATTTATTCAACGATTACTATTTCTAAAATTTTGTCCTTAAATTCTAGTTAAAAAAAATTAATCTTTTCCCCTTATGACTTATGACTTTCTTGGTGGGGGCAAGATCGCCAAGCACTGCGACTTTAAGTCTATGTACTAAGCCCCAGAAATGACCATTTTCCCCTTGCTTTCCATCATTTCATTCTGGATGCATGAGTTTTTCACAAATTTTAATTTTTTTAGATTAAAAAATAAAAACTTGGGATTGAAAGGGTTAAGTAAAACATGTTCTCTATTTTTTTTTAAATAAAAAGTACTTTATTTTATTCCAATAATAATTTTCATTGTATATTACATACAATGTTTCGAATTGTTTTTCTAATTTTTAACTAGTAACTAATTGAACTTTAAAATATAAAATTATAGGATATAAAGTAACAACTGACCAGTTTAAGTGCGTTTCTTTTTTAAATATTTGTTCACAAATGAAGATATCGGTAAACTAAAAAAAGTACTTTTGTAAACAAACCCCCTTATTAATCAATTTTTGAAAAGTGATTATTTCGATTTTCACCTTTTTTTATTAAGTTAGAAGAACATGCGTAGGAAACAGTACGTTAGTTTTTACAAATTTAAGTGCGTGACCAAAGTCAGTTGATCTTCGTTGAAAAATATCAGTCAAACATTCAACCATACACGCAAAATCCATTAACTAAGTCCAGCCATTGGTTATATTTCTGTTGTTTCATAGAAATAAATCATCAAATACAAAAGAAGGATAATTACAACATAAATATGGGTCAAGATCAATATAACGAAAAAAAATTTTGAGTAATGAAAAATGAAAGTATTTCAGGATAAATAATTTAATATTGATGATTAATTTGCTTTACAATTGAACGTGATTTTTAAAATTACTATGATTTTCATGAGTTAAGCATTAAAATTGATGTAAAATTTAATGCACATTTAAAATTTTGCATCATTTGTCTCTTGTACGAAATTGGAAAAAAACAATTCCATAAAATCAGAAAAAGCGCTCAATAACATTATAAAAATGTCGAAAGTTTCATTTCCAATATAATTTGTATGTCAAAAACATATTTTGCTTTAAAATTACAAATTATTCAGATAAAATAAGCATATTGCCTCTGTAAATTTTACTTTATTTTTCCGACTCATCTGATGGCCGTTTTCTTCTGTGTGTAAAAAACAAGATCTTTTGTTACAGTTTCCCCTTTAACATGATTGCAATAAAATATACTTTATACCATTTTTCCCTTTTTATTGATTCGAATCAAATGTACTGCTAGAAGATGACTATTAAGGCCGATTTAACTATTAAGGTCAAAAAAGCTCTCTGTGACGTCACACTATGAGCTGCTCCAAGAGAGAGGAACGAAATCTATTCGGTACCTAAAAGAAAAGTAGATTCAGCATTTTTCGAGAGGGTTTCGTGCTTTTTTCCCCGGAAAGCTAACAACAAGAATCGGACGGATAGCGTGAAACCAAATCGAGCTTCTGGGGTCTTGAAGTTGAGTAGGCATAGCTTGAATCCTAATATTATCAACATAGAAAACTACTAAAAGGTTAAATTTTCTCAATCCTTACTCTACGTGGAGACATGTAAAACATAAATAGTGTTTATAATTTACTTGTGCCAAATTTCTAATTCCAAACATGTTTATATTACGTCTCTTGAAACCAACGGGACTGGGGAGCCTAATCGATTAAGGAGTTCACCTTGCAAGCAGAATGCTGTATTAAAGCTTACCCAGTAAACAGTGAACTGCTGGCCCAGCAGTTGATTAACTGCTGGAAGTGATGGTTTAGTGCTGGTGCATGCATATTTCTGCTGGAAAGGGCACCTTTACGTTGCCGGCATACGTGTGGTGATTATCTGAGGACAAAATGCTGGTGGGCCGCTGCTGGTCTACTAAATGCTGGATTAGTGCTGTCGTATTTCTGCTGGAAAAGGCACCTTTACGGTGCCGGCATACGTGTGGTGATTATCAGTTGACAAAATGTTGGTGGGCCGCTGCTGGTATACATATGCTGGAACGGTGCTGTCGTGTTTCTGCTGGGAAGTGCCCCTTTACGTTGCCGGCATACGTGTGGTGATTATCTGTTGACTAAATGTTGGTGTGCCGCTGCCGATCTACATATGCTGGATCGGTGCTGTCGTGTTTCTGCTGAGCCAGTGTTGGCAAATCAACAATTTTAGAATGAGTGAGAGCATGCGCTGAAATACAATGATATTGTGTCAACTTTGGCTAAAGTTCGTCGAGTTGGCACCATTTCAGGTTCTATTTTTTATATAAATGAGTAGTTATGTTAAATAAATCGAAAAATAATTTATATTTTTTTATTTCTTACTAAAAAACGCTATTTGTTTTCGTCACAATGTTTTTTTAATTGATTTGCCTATTTTAAATATACTTAGCGCCGACATTTTACTAAATTGGCGATTTACGAAAGATCGCCATATTTTAGGGTTTCCTATTCCGTTTTGCAAAGTGCAATGCAATTCGAAAACTTATCTTAGGGCTGTGAGGCGCCCTGTGGTCAAGGTAGCGATCTACGGATCGGAAGGTCCCGCGATCGAAACCTGGTCGCTGAAAACTCACCGAGTATATGCGGAGTACGTTCTCGTTAAATCTGTTGGGTCCGAAAGTCCCGTGGGCGGTCATTGCGCAGTTTCCCACGGGTACAGGTTCCTGGAGACTATTTCCATCCCCTTCAGGGACATCACTGTATTAATTACATATTTACTTAAGTAACACGCCGTTAGGGTTATCATACAAGAAGTGCTATAGTTACATATTTTAATTGTGTAAACGATTTTTGTGTAGGATTCTTTTTAAGGATTTTGGTTTTTGTTTATTACATGCAATACAAATTTTTTATTTTCTGTACATCATTCTTGTTGAGTGATGTGAACAGGAAATGAAGCCGGTTTTAAGAACTCTATTTCACCTAGGTTACCAAAAAAAGTTATTTGCTGTAATATATTTAGAATTCTCGATACCTCTTGTGAAAATTTTAAGATTTTTTTTCCTATAAAGATATGCCAATTTTACTTGTGTCAGTTAATTAATATACATGTATTTTCTACACAGCAATGTCCTAGTATTAATTAATTAGAAGCAAATGGATGTCGAAAACATTATAAAGAAATGGTTAAAGACGGCCCTTGACCGTGCTGGCTGCCGCAAAAGAAAATGCATCGAAACTAATGAAATGTCTTAAAAATAAAGATTTTTCTATCAATGTAGACTTGACTCTTGCGTTTGTTTTTATTTTAGTTAATGTTATCACAATATTTTTTTAATAATTTTATTTTTATTTTAAAGTAAATATTTAATAATATCCACTAAAAAATTTATTTATATATATTTATAGTTTATATCTATATTGACCATTATAAATATGTCCAATTATCCAAGATATTTAAAAATTAAATTAATAAGAATCTTTTGGCCGGCTACGCACTGTTAAAACTGAAGGTGACAAATAGGTGCCGTTTGGCACGCCGGGGTGAATAGGCGGTTCCAATCGGCACTTAAACGTCGTTAGGGTGCCAATACCTCCAAACGTTTCACCCGCGGGGTGACTTGTAAACTTGCGCATGTCTTTGACGTTGACTTGACGTATTTACAATTGACCGCGCTGTGCGAATGGTATAAACATTCCTATTTATATTATTTTAAAGTTAGAAAAATCAATTTAAATCCTAATTCATCGTAAAAATATTTTACCACTCTAAACTCTAAAACAAATTTATCTGTATTTTCAGAAACCTTTAATTAGCAAAAGTAGGTATATGCATCTTGAGCCGCGGTAGCTTAGTCGTGTGAAGCGTCGTGTTCGCATCGGAAGGGTTGTGGGATCTGTCCTCGGCGGTGCTGGGTTGGTTCTGGGTCTAATGGTTGCAGGGTTGGTACTTGTATTCGGTCTAAAGACCACCGTGTTGAATAATGATGGCTGGGTAACGTTAAATATGTAGTGGTCAAAAAGTTCTTCATGTTCTCATACCACATCAATACCTCTGGAAGTACTAGATCAGGGGGTAATCGGCCTTTGATCCGGATCAAAATTCCGATATGTGAGTGAGTCTGGATGTAGGTATTATTAAACAATCATTTTTTTATTCAATTAATTTTGTTTTATTATTATTCAATGTACAGTTTTATAGAGGATCCAAAGGCATAAAATCCTTGGTCGGCTATTGATATTTGCTGTGGCACCTCTGGGCACCCCAAATCAGGGGTGCCTTTATTCTCCCTTAGGGTGCCATAATTTCATCTCCTGGGTCACTCTGGACTAGGGGTGCCATCCCTTCACCAGAGTTAAGGGTGCCTTATGACGCCTGTTGGGGTGTCGCTGACGGAACTCGTCATTTCACCCCTACAGGTGCCAAATGCCACCTCCAGTTTTACAGTGCGGGGGGGGGGGGGACTGCTGTAATATTGATGCTATCATTTGGCAGCGTTCTAAAAAGGTTGCAGGAAAATAACTGCTGAAATACTGCATTATTGCTGCTGTTATATTGCAGTTTTCCGGTAAGGGTGTTGGAAGAAATAACTGCTGAATTACCACCATATTGCTGTCGTCAATACAGCAGCATTCTGCTGGGCGGCTTACTAGAAAAGTGCTGGCAAATCGGCACTTGCTGTTGGCCCGCTGCTAAATTGCCGCTGGAAAACAGCAGTAACTGTTGGGCGGCTTACTAGAAAAGTGCTGGAGAAAACGCAGATGTCTGCGAACAAGTGATGGATCGCTGCTGGCCAGCACTGCTGGACCAGCATTTTTCCCGCGGACACTTTATTGACTTTTAAGTACACTTTCTCCCGGCACTGAATCAGCAGTTCGGCTGCTGGAAGCCAGCAGTTTCCTGTTGCTGTCCCAGCAGATTTTTCCTTATTGGGTAGTATTATAGCAGTATTAAAGCTTAAAAAATATACATGTCACGGTACTTTAAAGTGAATGTTATAATTTTGTTTCGCATATTTTTTTTTATTTAGCAAGCCTTTTGACCTTTTATACCATTCACTTATGGGTGTAATAACCGTCTCCTCTCGCGATCGAGAGGAGTGTTGGAACATACAAATTTGTGTTAGTATGTCGTCAACACAATTCTTGTACTGAAACAGCACCATGTGGCCATTTTTACACAATACTTCTATCCCATCTGTGTAGTAGGAACACAAACCTTTCTGACTTTAGTTAAAATTTTTGTATGTTAAGCTATAATCCGGGTTTTTTAATCAGAAATCCTTATTAGGAATCCTGGGCACTTGAGTTGCCTAAAATACGTTAATGGAGACAAATGTTTTCCACCGTCACTCTCCCTACTTGGTCCTGCTCGTCTTCTTAGCTGTTTGGGCTTCTCATGAAGGCAGATAAGCAATAAGCAAGAACATATTTGAAACGTACAAGGGAAAAACCACTTGATTTCGTAGAAGGCTTCCTCAATAGGCCTATTTGGCAATGATAGCGAGAAATAGCCTAAACTGGGATAAAGAAACCGGTTACTGGCTTTGTTTTTCTTTCGAGGCAACTCTGATTCACGTAAGGGATAAGTGGACAACATGGGGTACACGTTTGTACCACGAATGAAGAACCGAAGGAAAAACCGGTTTCCTGTCGCCAGTGTCCACCAAGCAGACACATAAGGTATGACTCCTAAAAAATCAAGTGGTTCTTTTGAAACCGGGTCTTTTGAACCTCGTGAAAGCTTTCCTGCACCAGAAGGGATGAGAAACAACAACATGAATCCTATCAGGAAACTATAAATGAAGGGTACACGGGAAAAACCGATTGATTTTGTAGAGAAGTTTCCTTAGCAGGCCACTTTGGCGATAATAGCGAGTGATCGCCTAAACTTGTGTAAGGAAACCAGCTCCTACCACAGAGATCATAGTTAAAGTAATAGAGTGGCAGATCACATGACCTCCAACGCTAACGACGGGACGCGCAAGGAGCTCCCAGAAGAGCCCCAATGAAGCCAGTGTTGTAGGTCACGTGATCTGCCACTCTAATACTTTAACTACTATCTATGTGGTTCCTAGCTACCAAGATTCAGGCGATTGACGATCCCGACGCTTGGACCAAGCGAAGAAGAAAGGGAGAAACCGGTTTTCTGCCGCCAATGTCCGCCAAGCAGACAATTGCGGGCGTCCACCTAGTAAATCAATCGGTTCTTCCCCTGCACTCTTCAAATATGAAGCCAATCTTACTCACAAGGACGTGATGGCTCCCCCCACCGCTTGTCCAAACAGCTTCTTCATGACCAGGCCATCCAGGCCATTGCCGAAGATGCATTCTTCAAAAGGACCGCATGGGCAGGCCTCTGCGTCGCCCCACACACTGCACCACCAGAAGCAGAGCAACTGAAGGGCGAAACCGAGACCCAAGTAGCCATGCAGCTCATACACGACCCCTGCCAACAAAATACATAATATGACAAATGACAGTGATTGCGCCCTCTAGAAGGGAAGGGCGTAGGCTATATAGCCCATTACCCCGCTCGCCAGAAGAGACAGTCACAAGAGACACACACAAAGAAGGACGCCACAAACACAGAGACAAATAACAACATTTATTGACAAACACAAACATCCATGCCTTTACCGGGATTCGAACCGGAGCCCAGCAGCTCCAAAGGCTAGTACACTAACCATTGCGCCAGTGGACCGGCCAAATACATAATATGTTACCGTTAAAACCCGGAATCAGCTAGAACTAAAATTTACTAGAGAAAACTAGTTTTAACTGATGTCATTAGTTAAAACTAGATTCAAATAGATAAAACCAATTATTGCAAGTTAATACTAGTTTTGACAGAATAGATGGGATTATTCTAGTTTTAACTATAACACACTATATTGGATAAAATTAGAGTTAACGGAAAGTAGAACAATTTAGGATATTAGGTTATTTATTATTATTTTTATTATAATTTTTTGTAAAACAATGGTGAAGTTATGTATTTTACCGTTCTGTAATATTATTATTATTTATTATGACACACAGCCTAACAGATTTACACCCAATTACAAGACTGAGATGAGTACAATTTACAACCACGCCTTACCCGGGAATCGAACCCAGACCCCCAGCTCTGCTGACCAGAGCTAAAACCGTTACACTACGAGGGCGCCAAGGATATATGTTCGTGTATCTCGTGTGTCCGATCATTTGCCAGATTTTGTAAGTTTTTGTTTTGTGTTTTTTGTTATGTTTTGTTCCCCTTTTGTTTGGGTGTAATTTGAAATTTTATTTTTAATTTTCCTTAATGAATTCGATTGCTTAATTTTATGTGTTGTCTGGAAGGGCCCGGGGCCCCCTTGACAACCAATATATTTCTGTGTTTGAAATAAAAAGTTTTCTTCTTCTTTTTCAGAAAAAACATGTTACTGAAATGAAGAAGAAGAAGAAGAAAAATTAAATACATGTTTTTTCCAGAAAAATTTAAATATTTTTTAAGTGTTCAACTTACCTAATTCGGCGCAGGCCGAACAAAGCTCTAAAGTTGCGATAATCTCAGCAAAAATAATTTGTATGGAAGCTGGCGAAAACCTGAGGAATATCCTTCGTAGTATATGGAAGATCAGAGTGTTGAAGATTAGCACCAGATAAGGCACCAGAGACGGAGGAATGTACTCCAGCATTTTATCCTATCTGAAATCAAAGTCAGTTCATCTCTGTCAAGTTTTTGAGACTAAGTTTACAAATAAGATTTCGATATTGATACCGTCTTATTGTGGAAATTTTTACTATACTTTATAATTGCATTTCTCTTGCAAGTTTACAATTTTAAAATAGATTCAACAAAACATTTTTTAAAGTTAAATTATCTATTTTGATTCCACTATTTTAAGATTACAGTAAAAAAAACTTGCCGTACAAAAGTGAGTTTTTTACTTGACTCATCTAAATAAAGAAATATATAAGACAATGATAAGTATAGTAGTAAACAATTGAATCGTATACTTCAAAAAAACATTTCAATACGAATCACTTGACTGATTTCTGAAATAAACGATTCATAATAAAATGTGGCTATTGCTCAAAAAGTCTTTTTTTATCCATTCCCGCTATTTTTAGGACTAAGGACACAATCGACCACGCTGTTTATATTATTCAATAATGTGCACGTTCGAAACGAAGTATGATTGATGTACCATATAATATTTTTCTAAAATTTGTCGTCTTCGTTTGTGACAGATCATCGCACTCTTTTTGATGTAATTTAAAAGAATGCGCAATGATTTTTGTTGCGCTGACACGTGCTTAGAAATAAATTATGTTGGCAATTTAGTTTTCAAATTATATTTTGATTTCAATTTTTTTAATTAACAGGTTTTTTAATCAAACATTTTGCATTATTACTAAAACTTCCAGTGGAAATCTCCAAGATTAAGCTATCGAAAAATATAACCGTTATTTTTAACGAGTTAGGGCAATCAGATCCAAAATATTTTGCTTTCTTGAATTCCTTATTTCATAAATAACTTAAATAAGAGGAATTTTATTTTTTTTTAAATTTTAATTGCGTTCTTTTTAAAAAGGTAAATGGTGTGTTATTTACATGCTAAAATAGTAGAATGATAAGTATTTTTGAAAAATCATTCAAAATACAATTTATGCTCCAATTGTAAAAATTCAATGACAAAAAAGTTTTAAGATTCCACATTAGGGTGTATCGAAAAAACCAAGTTTTTGATATCAAATTCGTAATAGTGCGGAAAAGTTGCCTTATGTTATTGTTAGTATATGTGCAAAATTTTAATGATCTGAGTTAATATCTTCAATTGCCTCTGAGACCATTAATTATGCAAAATTCGCTAATTTCATTTTTTTCTCAATCATTATGAAATTGGAATCTTTAATTTTAATAGTGCGGAAAAGTTACCTTATATTATTGTTAGTATGTGTGCAAAATTTTGTTGATCTGAGTTAATATCTTTAGTTGCCTCTTGAGACCATTAATTATGCAAAATTCGCTAATTTTATCGGTGTTTTTTTTTCAATATATTTTTTTTCAAAATTAAGAAATTGAATTTTTAAGTCTCGCCAGTGCCGAATAATTGCCATATTACTCCCTAGAGCGTGTGCAAATTTGTATTGATGTTGGTTAATTTCTTCAGTTGCCTTTAGGGGCTGCTATCCGGCCAAATTCCAGATAAGCAGCCCCTAAAGGCAACTGAAGAAATTATCCAACATCAATACAAATTTGCACAAGCTCTAAGGAGTAATATGGGAATTATTCGGCTCTGGTAAGACTTAAAAATTCAATTTCTTAATATTTTTAAAAAATATATTGAAAAAACGATAAAATTAGCGAATTTTGCATAATTAATGGTCTCAGAGGCAACTGAAGATATTAACTCGGATCAATAAAATTTTGCACATATACTAAAAATAACATAAGGCAAATTTTCCGCACTATTACGAGTTTGATATCAAAAACTTGGTCTTTTCGATACACCCTATTCCACATGCTTAAATTTTATGGATTAAAACATTTTTTAACGAATTTTCGGTAATATCGCGACATTTTAAAAATTAACGAACAACATTTAATCGTTTGTTTCAAGTGTTAAATTGTTAATTATCAAGTAAAAATCGAAAAACAATTCCTAGAAACCTATTTTTTTAGAAAATAGAAATTAATTTGTTTTCTACGAAGCACTGTAGCACTGTCACTTGCTTGGTTTCTGCACTAAATAAGTATTTCTAGGCTTTGCTAATTGATCACCTAAATGCAGATTTTGAATATTTTTTTGTTATACATTACTGTTATTTATGATAATATGCATACAAAAAAATATTAATTTAAAAACTAGTTATTTATAAATAAATAATTAGTTTCCAGAAAAAGGTCATGAATAAATGAAAAATGAATGCCAAATGAATAAATTGCACGAATCGGTCGTTTTAATAATAATCTAAAGCTAGTATTCAATGAGTTGATTGCACTTATTTGATTTTATTGTTGATTTATAGCCTTGGATTTATATTATGGAAAACTACAAATAGACTTTTTAACTTTGACTTCTATCTCAAAATATATACATTCTAAAATGAGTGAAGTAAATATTTATCCAAGTATTTTATAGATTTTAAAATAAAGAGCTAATCTCCACAAGAAAAAAACTATACTAAAACTAATTTTTCCTACAAAAACTAAATCATGCATTGACGAGTCGTAAGTCTATGTATCCATAAACTTCAATTCGAACCTTTGGCATCTTAGCTCTCATTAAAAGTTTGGCTATCATACGGAGCCCATTCAACTTCTGAGGAATTTCGCTTCTTGTTTTAGGATTCATTTTACATTAAAACATAAAAATATCCAAGAGCTACTGATGTCTGGCCTTTAACTCCATAGGCCCAGGGAAGACTAGTGAGATTTTGGGCGAAGAACATTGTCAAAGTTTCCCCAAACTGCAGACAACAAGGCGGAACAAAATCTGGATTGTAGCCAGGCTCTAAGAATCAATAAAGTGTCGCCTGAAATGCTTTTAAAAAACAATTTTATAAATTTAGCTCCCATAATTGATTTAGTTTTTCACTTATAAACTACTTGGGTGCCTTTGTAACTCCATACCCCACTGTAAGAGTTCATAAAAAATCACCTAACTGTCGTAGCGGAGTGTTATTTTCACAAAATAAATTTGCTGGTTATTTATTTTTGTAAGCTTAGAGAAAATATATAGAACTTAAAAACTAAATGGACTTTATAAAAATGTAAATAATTTTAACATCATACTTTTCGTTACATTTGCATTCTGTAAATGAAAGACCTAATGTTGTGTGAAGATTATTAAAGGGACACTTTACCAAATTCATTTTTATTGATATTTTCATCTATAGACTGAAAATCAAAGAAGCTAAATGGGTATAAAAATAAACAATTTTATACAAGAAGGGTTTTTTTCCTAAATTCAATTCGGTTCTACAAAACCAAAAAAAAATCTCAAATTTCTAGCCTTCTTTATGTTTATTATGTTGCTTAAACTTTCCCAAAAATTTCATTAAGGGCAAAATACTCTCGGAAATCTGGCAATGGTTGTGCCATTTTGTACATAATATAACTCTCCATAACTTTTAAGTACCTGCAACTACCCAAATAGTTATTATTCGAGTTTTTAACAGTCCATTCTTAAGAGAGAATGAGTCCCGATTGACCTCGGGTTTCCAATAAAAAGTGTCTTTGTGTTAATCCAATGGTATCCAATCTGTAAGTCTGCTACATTTATCATAAAATACGGTTTATAAAAATATTCAATGCAGCCGGAGAAATGTAGTAGAAAATAATTTTTTTATTTGGTTAACACAGAAGCACTTTCGTTTGGAGATCCGTGGTTAATCGGGCTCTTGTGCCCTTAACGAGTTAAATTACGCGCTTTGCACTCCTCAAGTCACAAGATGCGCGCGCATCGCTTTGTTGGGGCACAAAAAATCGACTTGACGACTTTCAGGAGTTTTAACTTTTTTTTTCTAGCCAAGCATTTTCACCTTATTTAATTATAATCTCTATGATATGAATGGTTTTGAAATAACATTTAAAAAGTATCATTAAAATGGGTTGTGGCCATGAAGATAAGTGTTACAAAAAAACTATAAAATAAATCTCTTACTAAATACTGCATCTCAGTATCAAAGTAAAGTAAAACATTTAAATGGTACCGTTAAAGGAGAATATTACAAATGTTTTAAAACTACTATTATACATGGGCAATTCTACCATAATTTTTAATTTCAGGTATAAAAAACTTGTAAAATTAATTTTTTCAAAATCACTGAAAATGTTTGTCAAAAGGTTTATAAGGGTTCTAGAATTATGACAAAAAGTTCAGCAATTGTAAAAAACAAAAAAATAATAATAATAAGGGCTGGCAGTTTTTAAAAAACACCGATGCTAAAGAAATCTAAACCGGCCTTACAAAAATAAATGTTTTCCAATGAAACCAAAATCACAAAAAACCGGTTATAATCTTAAAACTCGTTTCGGTTTTCCATCCCTAGATCATTACGATGGTAAGGACCGGAAGGTAAGGACATTCACGCTGTTTTCCGGTCTTTTTTGTGTTGAAACTAACTCCAGTTTAATAAAAATTTATTTTTTATTTCTTGTACTCCATTTAAACATATTAATATTAAAAAAATTTCAATTATCAAGCAAAAATTAACCTTAAACCTGGGAGACTGTAAGGAAAGCAATAAAGCCTCGCAGCCAATTTTACTGAGTTTTTTCTAATTTCGGGCTTATTGGTGAATTTTAGCAAAAATATGTGGCTACCAACTGAAATGTGAGTTTTCTACAATACAGTTTTCATGGTTGAAGAATCACTGTAGCTCAATTCAGTGCCTCTCTTCACCACTTTAGGAATGAGGTCATTGAATGTACCAAAACCCAGGGATAAAGTTAGGAGACGAGAAAAACCCATTATAAATGTTAAAAGCCAAAATTTAATGGAAAGAATTCGTTAAGCTACAGTATTAGTTCAATTTAAAATCCAAATGAATGTAATTTTTAGCTCAAAAATGTGTTAGCTTGAGCCCTAAACTTAAAATTTGACATTCGGGACACACGATGGTAAGGACTTTTCTGCATTGTTTTGTGCTCTAAAATTTTTTTGGAGTTTCTTTGCTTTTAAATTCCGTTTTGCAATTATATAAGGACCAGTCTTTTAGTATAATAAGAAAAAATATTAAAGAAATATTAATTTTTTAAAAAAGTTATGCCCAAGGGACAAAAAATTAAAAATTATAGTAGATTTGCCCACATATTTGAATTAGTCTACAAAAGAATTCTAAACATTTTAGATTTAACAGGGAAAAAATAGAAAATCGTCACTTATGAATAAGTGTATTGAGTGAAAGATGATGAATGAATAGATATAAAATAATAAAAAAAATGTCAAAAGTGTGAAGCATGAAAAATTCTTAATAAGCTAAAAGTAAATAAAATATTTTTTTAGAGATTTGAAAGGTTTTCTATAAAAGTTTATCAAAAACACAAAATCATGTTCATCAAAACCACTTATATACCTTTTTAATGCTGAAATCCCAGTTCCTACTTCTACAAGAGTATCTAATGAGGAAATAGCACTCAGCTTTCAATTGTGATCGTACGTCACTTGATTTCCTTCTTGAACATGTATTGTCCAGAGAAAACAAAATCAAAGCAGAAAAGCAACAAAGAGTTTCTGATAATAAATGTGTATCTTAGAGGAAATTAAAAGGTTCAATTGTACATCACCCTTATTCCTACACTGTAAAAATTGGTACATATTACGTTATTCCAGATTTATGGAGTAAGTTTACACCATATTTATGGAATATAAAGTTTCAAAAATAAGAATTTTACTCCATAAAACATGTATGGCCCCATTAAAAGTTGTGGAGTAGTGTTGCACCACAAAGTAATATTCCCCCACAAATTCTGTGTAGCGTTATTCCTTACAGCTGGAGGAATCTAAGCTGCTACCAGTTTTATGGAGTAAACTACTTATTTTGCGACATTATACTTCTCAAATACGGTGTAAAATTATCCCATAAAGTTGGAGGAAGATATGCTGCTACAAATTTTGATGGAGTAATGTTTGACAACACACTTGTAACACACTTGTGTTTTAATATACAAGAGACATTTGATTCAATAAAGCTCACATTATAAATTAACTTATGTACAATTTAAGATAATTTTAATGCTTATTTTTTAATATATTTTTAGGTTTTATATTTTTATCGGCTACAATTTCCTAAAATTTGAAAACAGTGATTGTACCACCGTTAAATTTGTGTTTACAACTATTTTTCATGATGGTAGAATTTCAATTTTTGAATTTTCTAGTAACATTATACTTTTAAAATATCTATAAAATATGAAAAACAGAATATTGTGCAGTTATAAGTCGCATAAAATTCCCTTTCCGAAACCAGATTATAAAAGCATTTAAGGGGGTTCAGTATGTTGTATATCGTTAATATTAAATTGGCCAATTGCAATGTACCTTTTCACAATAACTACTGATCAGATCATCTTAAATTTTTCTGTGTGTGTTATACCAACCTTATATATTAATCTGAGGTTAAAAGTTTTTTTTTTAAATAACTGTCAGATTTTTTCAAATAAAATAAGTTTTAAAGTACCCAAAAAATCATGAAATGTTTCTCTTTTTTGCCCCATAATTTTTTTTTCACTTTAGTTTTATTAAAATTTATAACCTCATATTAATCTATACTATGTATTACATCATATGAAAAAGTTTACGAGAAAACATAGCATAGTTTTTGAGAAAAGGTACATCAAAGTTCAAAAAATCAAGTTCTGAGAAAAACGGGCTTAAAGTTTTTATTGTTAATCCATTTCCTTACGAAGGATTTTTGCTTCTTCGTAATAAATGTCAAAAATATTTTTCCAATCGTCTTGATACTTTGTGACATTATTAATAAAGCTTGCAATAGTATTTTCAGCCAATAATTTCTTTTTTGATTTTTTCGCCGATTTTAGGGTACTGAACCCCCTTAAGGGATTTAATAAACCTCCATAAGCCACCAAAGTGGAAAAAAACCATTTTTTTCTAAAAACCAAAACTGATTTTGAACTAAATTTTGATTCAACCATTCAGATGTTAACCGACTTCTTTTCACACTACTGCTAATTAAAAAACATATAATCAAATAATATATTTTGAGTTCCACAAGCACCGATTGTCCGTCCCAAATGCCATATATCCAACACTTCTACATAAGCAAAATCACAAACAACCAGTCAAAACAATTTAGCAGAAACATAAAAATGTAAAACACGTAAAGTAAAAAACTCACTGTGAATGTATGCAGTCCTCTAGTAAACAGCCCGTAAGCTGTCGGATGCTTTTCTTCAAGGAGAATTTACCCGTGTAATGATATTTATAGAAAGAGGATTGGAAAAGAACTTGAGCAACAGAAATAGAGTACAAAACTTTCATCCGATGTCCTGCCAACGACATTGTCTTCGTTTAATATAATTACGTGTATCGTAATTAAAAAAAACTTTTGGCTTGATTTTGTATAGTACTACACTGTAAAAAAAAATCTGTTGTTTTTACAGATAAAAACTGTCAACTTTGACGACCGGTTTATAACTGTTTTTTTACAGTTTAAAACTGTAATTTTTTCCGTAAACCTGTAAAAAAGTTTACAGGAAAACTAAATTTTTTTATTTTATTTATTTTATTTATTTATTACACAACACACAACAGATTAAAAATCCAATAACAGGTGTTGGAAGAAAATCAAGGAAGAAAAACACTTACAATGTAAAAGCACTGAACATTTGGTTTTAAAACATTTAAAAGACATGTTAAAAACATCTAAATCTTCACAAATACTGTTAAAAATTCTGTAAAACTTATAAAGACAAAAGTTATTGGTGTAATTATATTTTACAAAAACATTTCTAAAAAAGTTATGCCTTCTGAAAATCCGACTAGGTACTGTTATTTGTATAGAGCTCAGTATTTCATTACAGTCAATTAAATTATTACCCACTTTAAAGAAAAATAATTCACACTAAAAAATTTTACAGGAAAACTGTGATTTTTTTTTACAGGAAAACTGTAGTTTTAACAGGGGGAAATTGTTATTTTAGCCGGGTGAAACTGTTAAATTGGACGTGCAAAGAGTCACATGATTGAGATCATCGTTAAACACAAGTACCCAATACTAGTCCTCGAGACTGAGTACTTTGTTGCAGACGGTTCAATATTGGACTCGCACACAAGAGGTTCCTGGATCAAAACCAGGAGCGGTCCTTACCTCTTCCAGGAACCTCTTGCGTGCGAGCCCAATACCGATCCGTCTGCGACGCAGTAATTACTCGGTCACGAGGACCAGTACTGAGTATTTTATTTTAGCAGGAATAACTGTTTAATTAACAGTTTCTCCCTGTAAAAATTACAGTTTTCCTGTAAAAAAAAATGACAGTTTTTAACTGTTAAAAACAACAGTTTTTTTTTTACTGTGTAGGATAATAATCGCATCGCGCTCAAAAAGTCGCTTGTCGACACAAATATTATTACTTTCAATTACCTAATATGAAATGTAAGATAATGAAAGAATTGCGATGGGGTTGAAAATCAAAAGTGGAGATTTGGGGTTTACTACGCGTTTTTGAAGAGTGCTGATTCCGAAAAAGTGGTTTTTGAACATTTTAGTCTATCTGAAACCACTTTAAAGGTCGAACTAAAAGATCTACAGACTTCAAATTTGGAACACTCGTTTTCCTAGTACCTGATGGACGTAATAATAAGGTTTTCGAGAAAATTGCGCATGCGCAAGGGAAATAAACTTTTTAGGTTTTAAAGTTATTTAAATAACCTTGTAACCTATATATTTACCTTTAAATGTACGCATTGATTTATCGACTTGTAATTAAAAGTCATGTGGTGTTACACACTCCTAGTTTTTTTATCAGAATCGCTTGACTTTTAGCTTCTGTACTGCATTTTACTATCGAAAAATAATCGATCTGCAAACCGTATCGCTATTTTTAAAACGGTCTATTTAAGATTTTCTTCAATCGTTGATCTTCAATTTTCGAATATTTAGTACGTTTGACTCGTGAAGCATTTCTAAGGAGATTATTTTGCCATTGTATAGGGAATCGGTAAGGCCATATCTGGAATATGGTGTTCGGTTTTGGTCTCAATTCCCCAGAAAAGATAAAGAGTTGCTTGAAAAAGTTTTCGTGCTTTTAAAGGACTTTATTTTTTCTTTAAATACTTTTCCAAGAAAATGCCAATTTATTGTTATCATTTATACGTGTTGAAATTCGGAATTACATTGAAATGGAATTTTTTTTTAATTTATAGCCGAAATTAAGCAATTTCCTTGTTTTGAAAGAATTATCTCTTTTGAATATGCTATAGTAGGTCTATCTAAAATGCAAACTTCGAAAACATTTCCCTCCCCTTCCCCGCATGCGATTTTCTCCGAAACGGCGAGAGCTTGTTTTTTCCCCACCCTACAAGGGGAAATACTAACTGTTTTGATTGTAAACCTCAAGCGCGCTAGGATTAGATAAGCGATGTTCCCCCCTTTTCCTAGATCAGGGGTTCCCAACCGGTGGTACGCGTACCATTGGTGGTACGCGGGAATTTTTCAGTTGGTACGCGTGAGTGATGTGAGCAACATGGTGCTATCAATAGCTTCTGTACGCATGTGCAGTGCGAGCGCAACCATATTACTCCTTAGTTTAAACATTAACATTATTTTAAAGAGAAATCTTTAATTAACTTCTGGATGGTATCGGATTAAACTGAGTTTGTACTATTTCTTATTTATATGTTTTTAGACCTATGGGTAATAAACAAAACTAAACCATTTTAATCTTTTTATCTCTCCTTTATTATAAGCATGTTATAAATACGCAAATATCTAACCATAACTTACGAAGTTTTCTCAGGAATTTACTCAAAAAAAAAAAAAACCTTTGAACACTTTAAGAAGAGTAAATATAATACGTTTATTAAAATATTTTGGTCTGGTGGTACGCCACAATTTCTCAAATAGTCAAGTGGTACGCAGTTGCAAAAAGGTTGGGAACCCGTGTCCTAGATTACCCAGTGAAGGGATGGGGGAAGAAAGTCTTTTCGAAGCTTACATTCTGGTTAGAAATGGTATAAAAGGACGAATACTGTACTCTGCTGCTATCGTTATATTTGCACTCTCGTTATGAATATTTCCTTAAGGGGGTTCAGTACTCTAAAATCGGTGAAAAAATCAAAACAAAAATTATTGGCTTAAAATACTATTACAACCTTTTTTTATAATGTCACAAGGTATCAAAACGATTGGAAAAATATTTTTGACATTAAAAGCCATTTTAATGTTATGGCTTCGTAAGGAAATGGGTTAACAATAAAAACTTAAAAAGCGTTTTTCTCAGAACTTGATTTTTTGAACTTCGATGTACCTTTTCTCAAAAACTATGCTATGTTTTCTCGTAAATTTTTTTATATGATGTAATACATAGTATAGATTAATCTGAGGTTATAAATTTTAATAAAACTAAGGTGAAAAAAAATTTATGGGGCAAAAAAGTGAAAAATTTCATGATTATTTGGGTACTTTAAAACTTATTTTTAAAAAAAATAAATCTAAAAGTTATTTACGAAAAACTGTTAACCTCAGATTAATATATAAGGTTGGGTATAACACACACAGAAAATTTTAAGATGATCTGATTAGTAGTTATTGTGAAAAGGTACATTGCAATTGGCCAATTTAACATTACCGATATACAACATACTGAACCCCCTTAACCCTATAGCCCTTCTAATAAAAGGCCCATAGACGCCCACACAAGTAGACTACTTGGTCGACCCCGTACTATGTCGAATTGGAATTTTACAGCGAGGATTTGTCCAGCACATTAGAGTTGACGGTTAGAGTTGACGCCTTTTAGGGAAGCTTTGAATGAAAGAGTAAAAGGACGCTTCGCGTCAACACTCGTCATTTAATTTTCGATTTCAGATGTCGAATTGAAAGATAACGCTCAGCAGCAGTGAATTTTTCGAGTGCTCTTCGCTTGTGACTACCTACTCTTGATAGGGCCGTAATGATAGGGTCAAACTTACATTTTTAAATAGTGCACTGTTAGAAAAAAATCCCTGAATTAACGGAAAAACTACTGGCAGCAAGTTGCCGGGATTTTTCCGTTAATTTCAGAATCTTCCGTTTTGGAATTTTTCCGTTATTTTCAGGGTCTTCCATTTTGGAATTTCTCCGCTAATTTCAGGATCTTCCATTTCGGAATTTCTCCGTTAATTTCAGGATCTTCCATTTCGGAATTTCTCCGTTAATTTCAGGATCTTCCATTTCGGAATTTCTCCGTTAATTTCAGGATTTTCCATTTTAGATTTTTTCTGTTAATTTCATGAATTTTCATTTAAATGTTTCCTGTTAATTTCATGAATTTCTAATTGGCTTTTCTCTCTTAAATACAGAAAACTTACAAAGTATTATCTAGTTAATTCCAAGACATTTTTGCTTTTTTCTTGTCAATTTTGTTTCTATATACTATTGAATCATCAATTATTCCAAATATATCCATTTATATATGGTGTTATAAATATAATCATAGGGAAATTTAAATATGCATCCTGTTTGTTATATAAAACGTAAGCATATAATGTGTTCATACTTTAACCTTAAATCTAGTCAAAACTAATACATTCTAATCCTTTGATAATTTTTAACCATATTTGGTATATTATCTGAATAAAAAGGGCATTGTTCACATTTTTGAAATTTAAAAATTACCGCTCTTCATATTTTTAAAACAATTTTAATATGGCAGAAAAATTTTAAGAACTTTTCTAATTTTGATAATTTTTCTGTCATATTTTTTTACAATGCATATATTTAGAATTGTTCTGCGGCTAAATGGAATTGTACTTTACAGTTAGCATATCCAGGGCAAAATCATGGGTAGGGGATAATGAGTCGGGTGTCTTATTGGTAGAACACCTCTTAACAGAGAGACTCTTTAAGACTGTAACCTTTGTAGTCAAAAACAATAAATTTTTAAGTGTCTGCATTTGTGCAATACATACATGAACTTGCACAGTAGCTGATAGTAAAAAAACAACAAAAGTTTTTAGTATATGAGGACGAGAGTTATTATCCCCCCACCCTGGATACACCACTGATACAATTTAACAATATGTGAATAACAAAAGAATTGCAGAATATAATCATGTTTTATTTTTCTTTCATAATTGAAAAAGACTGTTATGGTATTTCAAATCCTCAACTGATTAAAAAAATTGTACAGGAACTACAGATTTAATTTTCTTCTTTTTCTGAACTTTCGACCATCTTTGGAGATTCATGATAAACAAGCACCTAAAAAAATAATATATTAATACATATATACAAATCCAATTTTGAATAAATAGATCTAATGTAAAGAAGCAAGTGGTAATCAGGCGTTTATCAGACAAAATCTTCTTAAGCCTTCTAAAATTAAAAAAATTGTCAATTTTAGGCTTTTTTTCGAGCAAGTCTTCCATAGTATCTGCACCGTAATAATGTAATATCAGAGTTAAAAACGCTTTTTCTCTTTTTGTGAAGAAGGGGAGGGGGAAGATAAGGCATGAATCTCAGAGTACCTTTAATGAATTGATTTATCCATATCTTACAATACAGTTGAGAATTGGAACTTTGAATATATTTTTTAATAGGTGGGGCGTATAATTTTATAATAGTATTTAGTAATAAAATATAATTTTATAATAGTATTTAGTAATAAAATACAATTTTATAATAGTATTTAGTAATAAAATACAATCTTATAATTAGTATTCTAGTAAAAGCTAATAACTATTGCTGTAGTTGTAGACGGTGGGCCGAAAATGAGATATCACTTAGCAGCTATATCTACACTCTTAAATCAAAAGAGTGAAATCCACTCCAGTTGGAGAAGTGCATTTTCGACACTGGAAAGGAGTGAATATTTACTCAGACTGACTTAAAATCACTCGTTTGGAGTGATCCTGTTGGAGGTTTAACACGCAAAGGGTCCACTCCTTTCGGAGAAGTGCATTTTCAAGACTGGAGGAGTGAAAATTACTCAGATTGAGTTAAATTCGCTCGTTTGATTTAAGAGTGTAAATGAACACTAAAATAGCGTTCTGCGGACACTTGCAATTCCTAAATTTTGAATTCGTTAGAAAATTTGCATTTAATTGGAAATTGTGTTTTTCTTAGTGCAGATTTTTCAAAACAAAGAGCATTGACAATAGTGTATGTAACGTCTGAATCGTATCAAAGCATGTGATCTACATACATCCGTAATCACTAATTGATTCGTTAAATTCAACAAAAGAGTATTATATATTAAAGAGAAAGTTTACGTTATATATACTTGCATATAGTTTTTAAAATAAACCATGATGTGCTGATAGCTATAGCGTAACCGTGCTTTTCAATCGAGGTTAGGTTAGGTTTTGAATATCGTCGCACTAGAGCTACACGTAGGCAATTGCTTTTCAATCGGATTTAAATGTAATAATTTCAAATCATTTCATTATTATTTTTTAATAATGTGCACTTGTTTGTAGGTGAACATTGTTTATTTCATACATTTGACAGCTTTTTCAGACCTTTAAATTAAATTTACTTAGTTAAACGTGTTGGTAAACAAACGGAATTATTAATTTCAGGAATCATCCCACGGTCAATTATAGGACTATAGAGATAACAGAAACAAATAAGAAAGAGACAACTGTGGATTCTATATAGAGAAAAGAAAGATAGAAAATATAATCTTAAAATAAAATCTTATTTAAGTAAATGAATTGAACATACCTGTATATTTATCTTTTTTGCTTCAGATGTGGTCAAAACAAACAAACAAAAAATATGGTGGCTGAGTCGGTCGGCTGATGTGTCGAGGCTAAAAGCTGTTGGGTGCGAGGTTATATGGAGAAATTACGTTAATACGGGTCTTAAGTGAAATTCTGCACGCAGAAATACGGCGTTTTTCCGTTTTCGCTTGTCAAGCGTTTAAGGAAAACGGACACAAGCCGTTTATTTCAGACAAACCGTCTGTTTGTTGAAGAAACGCAATCTTTCCGTAAATTCCCGAAAATAATCACAGAAATATGCACGTAAAATTCAGGTTTTTTTTAACAGTGTGTTTTAAAAAACTATCTTGGGTGATCTATTTTTTATATTAAATTTCAATGTATCAGTGTATGAAAAAGAATTAAAATTTGATCCTTTTTTCCTTAAATCTTCGCAATAATTTTTATTCTTGTCAAATAAATTTTCTATGGAAATTATGTATATATATTTAGCATTCAGTTTTAAAAGTTTAAACGTGCAAAGGAATGTGTGACCATGTAGTAAAATCGATATCAACACTTTCAAGCCTTACAGTTGCATGGCAATATATTTTTAATTGAT
This sequence comes from Hylyphantes graminicola, assembly GCA_023701765.1. Lineage (NCBI taxonomy): Eukaryota > Metazoa > Arthropoda > Arachnida > Araneae > Linyphiidae > Hylyphantes > Hylyphantes graminicola. The sequence continues at coordinate 4,219,204 of CM043123.1, forward strand.
GGCAGATTTTTTTCATTTCTACTTTTTTACTTTAATTTACTTGAAAATAGCAAAAGTTCCTATCGATCTATGTAAAAATATACATACATGCAAATTTGTGTGTAGTATATGCACTCAAAACAATTAGGAGAGCACTATGCGTACTTCTGTTAACCCTTTCAGTACAGCAACTTTTTTCTTTCTAAAATTCTAAAATTTGTTTAATATATTCATTTATATTCATCTCATTCATGTGGAATAAATTATAAAAATAATTGTTTTCAAAACTTCATTTGTTAAGAGTTAAAATCAATTTTCAAACATCGAAGAATGTATCGGGGCTTTAGTGGTATCGGGGATCGATCGCGGGACCTTCCGAGACCGAGGCACTAACTACGAGGCAACCCACGGCCCCTCACAAGTCATGTAATTATAGTATGGGTATGGGTATTTTACATATATATTCCGACTTGTGTGCTTGCTCAGTGAGCCGCTTATAAGTCTTCGTCAAGTAAGACAGACACAGAAAGATTTTTTACTGTCACAAAGAGAGGAAATACACCCAGGGCGAAGGCGGGAATCGAACCCGTGCCCGTTACAGCACGCAGACTGCTGGCCTGCGATGCTTACCACTCGGCCATCCGGGCCCCTGTAATTATAGTTGACTTTATTTGCAATAGCTGTTAATGGTAATGTTATCGTTTCCGGCTGCCTATTTCTAGCCTCTTTAGGAGCTTTAACGCAGCCAATAACGCCTCGTAATTTAGAACCCTGGTCCAAGTGACGAGAGAAAAACGCTGTTTCGACATTGAGGTCAAAAGGTTGGTTGAATAGATAAAGGTTGAGTCCGGGAGGTTGACTAGATACTGTCAAAAGTTTAAACTGGCTGGGGAGTCCAGTCGGTTAAGAGGAAATGAGCCCGCTGCACCGCGGATCTCAGTATCATGCCTCAGTGTTAATCCAATGTAGAAAGAAATATTTCCTAAGCCACAATTCTCCGTCTTTTGAAGTTCTTAGTGCCATCTGTTGAAATATAACTAAATTTCGAAGCAAACGATTTTCTGCAAGCGAAACATGAATATTTTTCAAACAATATGACGTAGACTTTCACTGATAGGATCAAAGAGTTCTATATAGTAGGGTAGAGGAACGACTCGTGCTGAGCTGCCATTGGCAGCCATGGCTCACTACGGGGCCCGAATAGAATGGCAAAAGTGCAAATTGATTTATAATTTTGACACTGAGAAAGGAAGTACACCCAGGGTAAAGGCGGCGGGAATGAACCCGTACCCGTTCAGCACGCGGTCTGCTAGCATTATGGCCTGCGATCTAAGCCACTCGGCCATCGGGCCCGCTCATGCCACCCTAATTGTCTCCGTGTTCGTCCATGGTGCTGTTGCCAGGTTCAGTCTCTACCCTACTATAGAACTCTTTGGATAGGATAGATCAAACCAATACGAGTGTACGTACTATCTGGATTATGACATCTTGTTTGTGTGCCTTGCTTTTTGTTCTTTGAAAGTGGGTGACGGACGGAGGAGCAGACGGCTGAACAGGGCCGGATTAAGCACAGCAGGGGCATGTTGGCAATAGATTTGACAGGGCCCCTAAACGAATAATTGAATTCTAAAAGTGTTAACCTCACAGAGCTGGGAATGTCGGAATAAGGAGCTTTGCCTTGCATGCGAAAGGTTTCTTTAGCGAAAAAAAAAAGACCTAAAATTCAACAGGAGACACTTGGAAATTGCGGGGCCCTAAAAATAGACGGGGCCTGTAGACGGCTACCTACTTTGCCTAATTGCTAATCCGGTCCTGCGGCTGAATGATTATAATACCTCCCACTTTTTACGTTTAAATAGCGTGGAAGCAAAAATGTGGGAATCGTCGATTCTTAGCTTGTTTCAGATGACATATTCCTTTTCAATTTAATTCTTGCCTTTCTTTTTATTAGAGCTACGAGCTGCGGTTAGTGCTCCGTTTCCACGTGGAGTTAAATCACCAATCTTGGTCTAAGGAAAAAAATCACTTTGCATTTCTGTTGACACTCAATACCTGAAATAAAACTACTTCCAAAAAAAAAAATTGTGTTTTAAATATAAAAAGCAGGGTTGAAAATTATATTATAGGAAAAAATTTCTTGTCCCAGCAACCACTGATACATTGGATGTCACTTTTGCAGTGTTTATACAATTTTCTGTCTCCCCTTCAAGAACTTGTCTAAATAGTGGAGGTTGCGTGCGATAGATGGCAGCATCTGTTATGTATGTGTGCGTGAGTGTGCGTGTTGTATTTGTCTTACTTGATTAATGTTTATAACGGGTCCCTGACCAAGCACACAAGCCTGAAAATATATGTCTACCAACCAACAGTTTCTTGACATCAGGACTACTTATTTATATAAATATTTTATTAAGCAAAATTGGCAACTGTCACTTTTCAAAACATTGATTGTTTGGATGTCAGCGCGATATTGTTATTGTTTGAATTTAAACTGTTGTGAACTTGGTGAAAACATTTCTTTTAATTTCTAAATGATTTTACCACAAAATATACAAGTATGAGTTTAAGCGTTGCTTGTGAGGCAACCTTAGGAATACCCCAAGCCAATATTAAATTAATATCTGAGGAAGAAGCTTTATGCTTGGTTAGTTCTGTTGCCTCCCCCTCTTTAAAACCTTTACAATATTGTGTCTTTATTTATGATAATTTTTATATTTTATAAAACGTTTTATTATTATTGATCAATATCTTTTTAAACAGTCGTGATATTGATAATTTTTTCAAAGAAAAAGAATTTCCTTAAAAGTATATTAAAACATTAATTTTAACCATAAAGAATTTCATGTGTGATTAAAAATGTTTAGCATGAGTAGTATCCTGAAACTTATGGGTTGTAGCCCTTGTGGATCTCAAATGTTTAATTAAACTTAAAAAAACCTGGGTTAATCTGGTGTAGTAATTTTGGTTAAAGTGAGCAAAGTTCAGAAATGTTACCAAGTGAGAATGATAACAATCTGGTTGCTGGCCAAGTATGTTGCCATCAGTGTTCGAAATCAGTGGTTGCTAGTCTTAAAAGGCAACCAGATCGGTTAATTTCCAGAATCCGGTGCCTTTGTCGCCAAAGGATTTGGCGTATTTTGTAGCAAGCGATAAACAATTTTATTTGGTGATACGGCGAAAAATCTTTTCGTCCAATTGTCGGCGCTGGTAATACTTGCACGGAATTGTGGGTAAGAAGCCCGGATGATGTGCGCGCACTATGGAATTATTTTGTTCTTAATTTATTTTTTCGTCCAACCAACGACACTGTTGATACTTGCGAGCGATGAATTGTGGGTAAAGTTGCGCGTGCATCGTAATCACAGTTACGGTTAACTATGAAAATCTGGTTTTGGTTATTATATTTCGGTTATTTTTTATTCTGAATATTTTGTCGATTCGAAGAGGGCCGGTCTGCTAGCTGCCTGGGGCCCCAAACAAAATTTTATGCTTTCAACAGACTCTTCAATACTGCCTGATGTTGGATACTGATGTTATTTTAGAGAAAAAAAATTGCCCGGGGCCCCAGACGGATATGTAGGCTTTCAATAGGCCCTACAGTACTGCCCGATGTTGGATACTGATGTTTTTTTAGAGAAAAAAAAATTGCCCGGGGCCCCAAACGGATATTTCGGCTTTCAATGGGCCCTACAATACTGCCCGATGTTGGATACTGATGTTTTTTTTAGAGAAAAAAAATTGCCCGGGGCCCCAAACGGGTATTTAGGCTTTCAATGGGCCCTACAATGCTGCCCGATGTTGGATACTGATGTTTTTTTAGAGAAAAAAAAATTGCCCGGGGCCCCAAACGGATATTTCGGCTTTCAATGGGCCCTACAATACTGCCCGATGTTGGATATTGATGTTTTTTTAGAGAAAAAAAATTGCCCGGGGCCCCAAACGGGTATTTCGGCTTTCAATGGGCCCTACAATACTGCCCGATGTTCGATACTGATGTTTTATTTAGAGAAAAATAATTGCCCGGGGCCCCAAACGGGTATTTCGGCTTTCAATGGGCCCTACAATACTGCCCGATGTTCGATACTGATGTTTTATTTAGAGAAAAATAATTGCCCGGGGCCCCAAACGGGTATTTAGGCTTTCAATGGGCCCTACAATACTGCCCGATGTTCGATACTGATGTTTTATTTAGAGAAAAATAATTGCCCGGGGCCCCAAACGGGTATTTAGGCTTTCAATGGGCCCTACAATACTGCCCGATGTTGGATATTGATGTTTTTTTAGAGAAAAAAAAATTGCCCGGGGCCCCAAACGGGTGCGTACTGGATTGCCACTCGCGTAGCTCTAAAGCGACGAAAACTAAAACGAAACTAAACTGAGTACGGGATAGCCACTTGTGTAGCTTTAGTACAGCGTTAATTCAAACCAAAGTGGATTGCCAATCGTGCAGCTCTATTGCGCCGTTAATTCCAACTGGACTGGATGTTTGCGTTTGATCTGGGAGAAAAAAATGACTTCTAACTCTCCCGTAGCTTTCCGCGATCCATTAACCTTAGAGATCAGTGAAGGAAAGTAGGGTTGCATCGGCGTAAGGGAATCTGGCAATGATAAAGCACGCGAATTTCGCCAAGAATTTGTTGTTTTTCGACAAGCGCCAAGCTGCACCGAATTCTGGAAATTTACCACCAGATCTTTCAATTTTGCGACGACAAAATAATTGTAGTCTCAGTATCAGGATTAGTTTCCCAAAGTCGTCAACACTAACCTTTTTAATCGTGGTTTCCAATAATCTCGCAGAAAATAATTTTTTTGAAACCACAAATCCTCACTGATCTTAAATTTATCAAACCATTGCTGTGATCATATAATCACAAAAATTATGCAGTCCTAAAATTGCACATCTAAAGAAATCTGAATTGAGAAACTACAACTAAATTTGCAAAATCCCCCAAATTTTGGCTCTTGTAAAATCCTATATAAATTGTGGCAATTGTTAAATATAGAAACTCTGATGAACCTTAAAACTTAAAAATACTTTGGCAACCGTAATATTCATCACCCCTGGTTGTAATCAGTTGTGATTTTTTAAATTTTGGAACTCCAGTTATCCTTAAATTGCAAAACTTGAGATGTTACAAAATAGCATATTACCGGTGATTCTATAAGCAGAAGCACCCAACTCCATCGATCTTAAAATCAACTAGTTAGATGATTTTAAGATCGCATGTAGAATTCCAGACCATTGTTGGAAGAATTTAGGTAATATGCATTTGAAGAGTACATGGGAAAAACCGATTGATTTTGTAGAGAAGTTTCCTTAGGCAGGCCACTTTGGCGATGATAGCGAGTGATCGCCTAAACTTGTGTAAGGAAATCTGTTCCTACCACAGAGATCATAGTTAGAGTAATAGAGTGGTAGATCACGTGACCTCCAATGCTAACGACGGGACACGCAAGGAGCTCCCAAAAGTGGGAGCTCCCCCAATGAAGTCAGTGTTGTAGGTCACGTGATCTGCCACTCTAATACTGTAACTACTATCTCTGTAGTTCCTAGCTACCAAGATTTAGGCGTTAGACGATCTCGACGCTTGGACCAACGAAGACGATAGAGAGAAACCGGTTTTCTGCCGCCAATGTTCGCCAAGCAGACAATTGCAGGCTCCCGCCTAATAAATCAATCTGTTCTTCCTGTGTAATCTTCATTTGTGACTAGTTTTTAAAGTTAGTAGCACTGATTGTTCCTAAATTTCGTTATCCAGTTTGAAACATTGGTTGCCATCTTGAAAAATTAGCAACAAACATTTACCTACAATTCTACTACACACTGAAAACGTGCTAAAGAGTACCTGGAAATGGCTTTAAACTAAAAATTTTTTTATGTCATTTATCATTTAAACAATATTTAAAAAAACAACCTTGTTACAGTTATCAAACTTTGACTAATTCATTCAGGTGCACAACGACAATGGGTGGGCCTTGGCTTTCTCTGTAAATCTCTTGGCGACTGTTCGCCAGTTGGTATTGGTTTTTAGAGTCTTCAGGTCTCTTTCAACACAGTCAATCCACCTCAGCGGTTGTCTTCCGTGAGGTCTAGTTCCCATGGACTTTGCCAGAAAGATTTTTTAAATTTTGACTCAAAAATAACGTGGAGGCTGGATACTGAATAAAAAATCAGTTCTCTATAACAATTCATTTTTATTTTATAATAACAATGTACATTATCAACTTTCAACGCGCAACTAAGAAGAAAGGATTCAATTCAAGATTACTAACCAAAATATTAAAACTATTTGCAGTTATGAGATTTTTCCACTTTTTAGTGAATTGTGTTTTTTTTTTTTACTTGGTGAAAGCAGTGTATATGTAAAGTGTATTTGGTGATAATATGGCCATGGTTTGTTTCACTTTGGAGCAGTATATAGTCATTCTGATTACAACGCAAACCTGTTTCTGTTACCAACTTGTTGTCATCATCCTCCTAGCAAAACCTCTAACAAGGTATATTTAGAACAACAATGCTCATGCTGTTTCCTGGAACACCACACAAGGCAGGGAGGAAAAGCAGGCATGTGTTGTAATCGTAAGGCCGATAGTATACACTGTCGTTTTTTTTTTTTAATGTGCCAATTTTATTTGAGTGTTAGTCTGAATAATTATATGCATATAGAGAGCTGTTTAGGTTCAAATTTCTGTAAATAATTATATTGCATTTTTAATGATATTATATTTAATTTTTTATATGGAAAAAATTGTATGTTTATTTCTTCTGTTTTTAATTTTTTCCAACTTTATAAAGGTACATTCCAGCTGGTTAAAATTTATAACCACTGGCGTTAAAGTTCCTATCGATCTCCTTGACAAGTTTAAAGCAGATGAACACTTGCTGCATATTTTCTCAACTTGTAATGATATACAAACAAATTCTAATTGGGAATTCATCACTGTAAGATGTTGGAAAAAAAGAGATGGAAAGGTTTTCAGGTAATAAATTTTCTAAAAATGTTTTATATATTTGTGCAGTATTAAACTACAAGAAACAAATTTTTAAAAATTGTCTTAACCATTTATTACTCTTATAACCATAGTGCAAATTAGGGATGCTCCGAATACCGAATTTGGCCGAATACCGAATAGCAAATATTCGGCCAAAGTCTTAGCCGAATATTCAGCCTACCTAAACCAATTTTTATTTTTTGTCAGATCCAAGTTGGATTTATTAGTCATCAATTTCAATTCAACATAAACATATAAGTACACAATCGCGCAATAATTTTAATACAATACAGCTATTAAATTTTTAATAAAGCAACGTGCATAAAATAGTAGTCGTTTGTTATTAAAACAAGTCATTAAAAAAATGTAACTTGGTAAAATCACAACGAAAACAGAAATAGGTGAATTGGTTGTAATATGAAAATTAAAAAAAATAAATAAAACCATAGCTTACAATATTATTGAACAATTACAATTTTTTTTATCTTTTAGTGAAAAAATACAATTGTGATATATATAGTAATTGGTTTTTTTTTTCCTGAAAGAACACTCACTGTAACTGTTCCCTTAAAGAGACATGTTTATTTAATACAACTTGAGCGCAAAACTTGATTTTAAAAAAATACATAAAAAAACAAAAACTTAAGAATTTGAGCCTATTAAAAAAAAAGGCCTCTTTGGGAATTTTTCGACTTTATAGAAGATAATATGGAGAAATTTCAATTTCATTATTCGACCGAATAGTAAAGCTATTCGGTCTTACCGAATATTTTTCTAAAGTGGCCGAATACCGAATAGTAACCGAATATTCGGTGCTTCCCTAGTGCAAATCAGTTCTTCGTATGTGATTTACACAATGAAAGTGCCACATGGAGACTTAAATAGGTAATCTTGTATCATATTTTTTTCAAAATGGATCTTTTTACTATGGAACATATAATGAAACATTTGTATGCTATAGTGTATTTAATTACAGTTTTGAAGTATCCTCTCAATTATTTCCTAACTATTATGTTTATAAACTTTTAAATGTATTTTTTTTTGGCCCTCTAGGTTTTTAAAGCATCATGAAAAACCTTTAGACAGTTATTCACTCACCTATTCTCAACTTATTCATTATGTTACAAAAACAAACTATAAGAACCTATGGGAACAAGCATGGAAAAAGTATAACACATCTAGTTCTTCAAAAAAGTCAAAAAATAAACAAGTTAGTGTATTATTTTTTTAAATGTGTATCCAAGACTAATGTATTTTGTGTTTCATTTTATATGCATTGTAATATTAATTTATTTTCTTAGCTAAGTACTTTTTGAAAAACAGATTCTTAATTTCCTGCGACACAGTTTTAATCATAAAAACCACATCAGCTGTATTTTAATTTTTTTGTTAATGGTGATTTGTGACATATATATGCATATTTTTTAGAATTCTATGTAATTAGTTGCATTATGTACTTATACCAAGCAAATAAATAAATATGTTTTTTTAAATACAAGGTATACATATCTACAAATAAGTTTGGTTAATAAAAAAAACATGTACAGATACAGAAACAAATTTATTGTACAAAAATCTACAACTCTTAAACTACTTTTCTACTTAGCTTCCAAAATTTTGTAGGGACTGCTCATAGCATGGCAGAAGTTTTTGTATTCATTCTTCATAGAAGATTGAGCCTGTGTTTTCAACCTTGTGGTAACATGTTCTTTCACCTCGTCCTCATCGTTAATGTGTTGAACACCAAGGACAGATTTTATTTTTAAGAACAGATAAAAGTTACTAGGAGTGTTCTGTGCAGTATGGAGGATGATCATCAATGACATTCCAATCAAATTTCTGTAGCAGATTTGTCATGTTCACAGTGAGAGGTTGGGCATTATCATGCAAAAAAGCCCTTTTTGACAGTAATCCTCGGTGCTTGCTCCGTATTGCGCAGCACAATTTCTTTAATTAATGGTCTTATACTAAACATATCCATTGGTGTTCAACACTTAAACATTGAGAACACGCTTTATGAACATCTTTATGAAGAAGGAATAAAAAAACTTGCGCTATGCTATGACAAGTGCCGACAAAATTTTGGAAACTATTTACAAAAGTAGTTTAACAGTTGTGGATTTAGTACAATAAATTTGTTTCTGTATTCGTACACATTTTTTGTATAACAAAATGGAACTTACATTTTGGATATACCTTGTATTAATTTTTTTTATTTAATTTGTTTCTGGTTTGTATTAAAACAAAGTATGGTGAAAATTATAAACTTTCCAACAGAAATACAGTGATTCTTTGCAAGAACTTATAAGTAGACTGTATAATACTGAAAAAATTGAAAGGAGTGATGGTACAATCATTCATATTTGTCCTGAAGCTTTTGAAAAGGATCTAACGAAAGACTTAGCAGGTTGGTTTGTTCACTTAATCCTTTATACTTTTGGAGTAGTTACTAGTTGTCTCCCTATAAAAATTATCACCACTCTATAGCTTTTTCTTTAAATGGGAATTAAGCTTTCACCCTTCTAAAATCCTTATCTAGTTAAAATTTCACATTAAGTACACCTCATTTTACTTTAATTGTGTAATTTTTAAATTTGTATTTCTGTTACAGATACCTTTCATCCAAATCTCTTAGAAGTTTTTTGTGTTGTAGAAACATCAGATTATTTTTTATTGATTTGTGAAAATGTGACTTGTACCTTACAAGATTGCTTGAAGTTTAGCCCTTATATTTTGAGTGGATCAACTATTCATTCACTGTTCGTTATATACCAGCTTATTCAAGTTTTACGTTCAATTCATAATGCTGGTTTGTTTATGGGACCAGTTACTCTATCATCTATTCAAATTAAAGAAAATTTATGGATTCAAGTTCTTCCAGTAACATGGAAGTGCCTATACTCTGAAGTGCAGCATTCTTGTGGTGAAAAATATTCTTCTGTGCTCCATAAACACAGTTCCAGTAAAGAAAGCAGTTCCAGTCCGAGCTCATCTCGTAAAATAGTTGTTCCACTAGATAGTTACAGTAAGGACCCAAAAAAGCCACATGAAAGTAATACAACAGAGAATTCTTTATCTGCCTTAGTGCAAGATTGGGTTGATGGCAACATCAGCAATTATGATTATCTCATTGCCTTAAATAAAGTAAGTTTCATTTTTTGTTTATAAATTATTTTCATTTGTGTTAATAAAATTGTCTTGTTTACAAAATGTTACAGCATGTCAAATTCTAGTTTATTCTTGTTTTAAATGTCTAAAGTAATTTAAGGATGTTTTCATGGTGAAAACATTTGTTAAATCCTTAATTTTTAAATCTAGTTTCCATTTTCTTGAATTTAGTATGGGGCATTGGGTTTCTTATTTCTAAAAAAAAAGTTTTGATAAAAGCAGTTTTTTTTTACTTATTGCAATATTATTTACTACTGTCTAATACAGGCATAATAAAATTACTACAGATTTAACATTAAGGTTGTTGTGACAAACTTTTCAGACTGTGTATTACAGTCCTCTTTGAGGAGCTTTAACACAGCCAAGTACGACTTCCTAATTTAGAACTGCAGTCATGTGTCGACATCATTTGTGCTAGCACACCACAGAAAGTTGAGCGTCATGGTAGGCTATCCACAGAAGTTTAGATTCCACAGATTTAAAGAGCTTGTACGTTTGGTATATACCATGGCTACTTAAGGACCTCCATGTTTCTTAAGTCATTTCTTTTGCCATACATTTATTGTATGGCATTTATAATGGAAATCTTCTTGATAAGAAACTTGCATACAGCCAACTACGCTATTACCCAATGTTCTTTAAATTTGTTTACTATAAATTATAAAACAAATTGCAATATTAGTAAGTGAAAAGTTTTTAGAAGATTAACTAACAATTTTTTCCTTTTTTTAAAAATTTTTAGCTTCAATTATCCACATTGATTATTCAGTCCATTTCTATTATAACTTCAACAACAATTTGTTTCAGCTTGCTGGTAGGCAGAAAAATAACCCTCGGTGTCACTTTGTTATGCCTTGGATAATGGATTTTTCTGTTCCTGAAGGAGGTTGGAGAGATCTCTCAAAGTCAAAAATAAGATTAAATAAAGGGGATAAACAACTAGACTTGATTTATGAATCTGCTGTAGAAGCAAGTGGAACAAATATTTCATGTAACTCTACTAATATCCTTCAAGACTCTGCAATTACGGTTTGTAATTTAAAATTTAAATAATTATTTTAATGGCTGAAAATTTGGTTTTAAATATTGCAGATCTTAAAATTGTTACTAAACTAAAAGTAAAATAGCTATAAAAAGTAAAACACAATGTATAACTCTTAAATTTTAGTTTATTGACAATATAAAACAATTATATGAAACTGTTTAATGATATTTCTGCAAAATAATCAGTTCTACTTTTGCATAAGTTATGCTTTGCAAGGAAAAAAATCACAGTTATCAGAAATAGCATTTCAAGCTAAAAATATTTTTTTATTCAAATCCTATCTTGCATTTATGTAAAACCCTATAAACCCTCACCTCGGTAAGTTGTAACTTTTTAATCCTTTGAATGACCGTTTTGTGTAGCTTGAATCTTTCTAGAGCATGACTAAGCTCCTAGATCATGGTAATTTTTGTTACTCATAACTATCTGACCATGAGCACACAAACTAAATATATTTGTTACAACCAACCATCTGACCATGATTGCAATTTATGTACTTAAGTGTTAGGCTTTCATTCCAATCCTAAACATTTGAGTTTTCTACTTAGTATAGCAACTTTTTACTTTATTTCAACTTCAGCTAAAACTCGGGCAAAATTACTCTGTGAACACTTCATAAAAAGTTTAATCTAATTTTGAGTCCAAGGAGCTTATAATATATAAATATCTATTTTCCTTCTAAAAGCTTTCTGAGCGAAATAGATATTTTACCAAGGCTGCTACATTATATTGTTTTTAATGTATATTAAAGCATCATTATTCAAATTGAACATTGACTGAAACCTTACTACACAACAAATAGAATTGTTCATGTCAACTGATGAAATAGTTGCAATTTCAAATCTGATTTTTTAAAATTTGTTTAAATTTCTTGTACTTTACCTTTTATTAAAGTGTTTTTTATTTTTTATTTAGATTCCTCATCATACTTCTGACGTTCTAGCTGATATTACTTACTATGTTTATAAAGCTCGAAGAATGCCAAAGTCATTTTTATGTCAACATGTGAGACAAAAATGGGTACCTGCTGAATATCCTGCTACAATAGAGCGCCTTCAGGTAAATTTACCAATTTTAATCTTTTATCTATATTTTTTTTTCTAAAAGAATAATGTATTTATATTTAAATGTTTTGTCATCCTGCTTTGTTTTTATGAAATATACCTAATATTAGCAAAAATTTATAAGCTGTTATTAATAATACTAACAAGTTGTGTTATCTGTTGTCTGTCTTTTACTCTTTTTCAAAAATTAAAGGTCAAATATAAAGTTGTAAACACATTTGTCAATAGAACTCTTGTATGATCTACTAATATTTACTTTTAGTATTGAAATAGATCAAAAGTTAGTTCCTTTTTTTAATTGACTAATTATTATTACTTAGTCAGTTACTAAATAAGCATGATTATTCATTAATATACTATCTTTAAGTAATAGTATTTGCAGACTCTGTTTGTCTGCTACTTTCTATTGAATTGTTTAAATATAATTTTAATGGATGCACTGTAAATAGGACAATATGAAACTGAAAAAAAACTTTTACTTCTATAAATTAGGAATGGACCCCTGATGAGTGCATACCCGAGTTTTATTCAGACCCAACAATATTCCAATCAATTCACCCAGATTTAAATGACCTTGGTGTTCCATGGTGGTGTGAAACTCCTGAAGATTTTATCCAAAAACATCGAAATGCATTAGAAGGTTATCACGTATCAGAACGCCTGCACCAATGGATTGATCTAGTTTTTGGATACAAGGTAATTAATTGGTTTCAATATTATTCTGTAATAAGAAAACATCCACTTAATTTACTTAATATGTTTTTTATTTAAATTTTATAGCTTACTGGTACAGTAGCAGTGAAATCCAAGAATGTATGTCTGCCTTTAGTAGATTGTCATACCTCCATTCATAATCATGGAATGATTCAACTCTTCTCCCAGCCTCATCCTCATAAGCTTGGAAAGTCTATTTTCTTACGATGTTTGGCTCCTAAAACATTTCGTAATGTAGCATTCAAGGTATTATGCCCTAGTCTCTAAACATTTTATTTATAGGAATAAATGTAAGTTTTTTTTGTTCTTTATAGAATATAAGGCTTCAAGAAATTGATAGGTAAATTTTCCTAGGCACTTATATCCCTATACATTGTGGCACTGCCTGAGGTTCATTAAGGTCAAGAATTTTCCCTTTTTTAAAACAAAATATGGGAAGAAAAGTTAACACTTTTCTTGAAGATGGTTGTGCTTCAAAGCATTGTGCTTCAAAGCATTGCTGTCAGAAATGCATTAAAACAAACTGCCCACTTTCAGAAAAAGAGATGTAACATTCTATTTGGTGTTCTAATAAGTATACATCATTTGCAGTGATGGTACCTGGTCACCTAATTTGTTTACCATCATTAAAAATACAAATGTGGCCGTTAAACATTGAATTTTTAGCAACAGTTTCTTGGACACTCCACCAACTCGACGACTGTGTTATTATTTTGATTAATTACAATTAATATTAATACTATATTGATGTTAGGTTTTAATGTTCAAGCATTTCTTTTTGTACTTTTTCGCAAAGAACTGGATGATCATATTAAAACAGGACCATTGTGGGAGTGGAGCATGGTCACTAAACTGAATGGAATCAGGTGATAAATATGTGTGACAATAGTAAATGCCTAAATGTAAAAAGTTGCTGGAGCTGTTGCGGTCAAAAGGCAATTAAAATGTGATTACACCACGACGATTAAATATAAATATATATTCTGACTTTGGTTATCCGTTGAACTTTGCAGCATTTATACCTCAATTATTACAAATACGACCTGCCAAGATAATAGGAAGTAATAACCTAAAATTTTACAGAGGTATAGTTTTAATAAAGGCAATCTATTTTGTAACATTGCAATAAAATTAACCAAATTTTTGGTAATTTTTTAATATTGTGCAAATTTAGACTAATTTTCAGAATTTCAAATCCAATTTGAAAGCAAAAAATATTTACTTGATTGCAATAAAATTTAACATGCATCTGTTTGGGACTATTTGGCACCTTTTTATCTCTGTCGCCTAATCATTTGTGAAATTTTTTTTCTGGCCCACTCTGATGTGTATCCCCATATATTGCTACAAGAAGTGCCACATGATGATGTGTCATCCAAAATCCTTTGTCTCATTGACACTGTCTTGTTTTTCCTTTGGGGATAAATTCAAATATCTAGCTTTGTTTGAGGTCTAGTTTTTTTTAAAAACTTTATTTTCCTACTTTCGATGCTTAACTGAAGTGACTTTTTGATGTTTGAATAAATTATTTAATCATTCATTTTGCAGTCCCAAGAAGCAAAAGATAGCGGTGACGATGATACATCTTCAGAAAGCTTAGGTAGACCAGGCTTTTTGAAAAGCTTTAGGTATTACTATGCTTTCTTTTTTTTCCACTTACTTTAGAAGAAATTTGTTTTCCTGTCAGTTGTCAGTTATGATGTAATTTCTTAATAGTTATGGTTCATTGCCAATAGAAACCATGTCTTCATATGTCAGTGAATTTAAGTTATTTATATGTATATACAGTTGTGTTACATATGTATATACAGAACCCTTTTTAACACAAACTTAAAGGGAGCACCGAAACATTTCGTGTTAACTGGATTTCATATTAACCGTTATGATTTTTTTACATTGAACCAATGCATAGATTAAAAGACTTACCACAAAAAAATATTTTTATATTATGATGTAATATGCTAGTAATACAATCATACAATAAAAATTCTATTAATATAGCTCATTTGGGGTAGTACACTAGAGAAAATTAGGAAAACTCTTTTTCTTGCAGGTTTAAATTATATTGCTGCATAGGCCGCTTCAATTTTATCCCCATTTTTAAAAATTGTTGAAGTTGTTTTTTTTAGCAACACCATACTTTTACTCAATTTCCGCTTTTTGTAAACATTTGACATCAATTTCACTTAATTTTTTTTGTTTTGTTTCTAAAGGAATAGACTGCTGCTTTCAATTCATTTTGAATGAAAATCAATAACTTTTAAATGCGAACCAATTCTAATTTCATACATTCTTTATCTTTGACCTCTGTAGTGAAACACCTACGCTTTCATGACATAATGGATTATCCTACACTTGCCAAATCATTCATTGGATTTAAATTGCCTAATCATGGAAGTTCTCGTGATTTTCTCAGAACCAGAAGTAGAAAACCATATAAAAGACAATTTATTTTCGAATGTTTGTGGCCATTTTTTTATATGTTTTATTTCATTTTTTATTAGAAACTTTGAATTACAAAGGGGCAAAAAAACACTGATATTTTTTGTTTGGGTTAAGCGGGATTTCGCCTAAACCGATTTCGCGTTAAGAGGTTTTTAGAATTAGCTAAATTGTTTGTAAGCCCTTATAAGGAAAAAAATTCAAATAACTAAAACTTATTGGTTACACTTATTGATTACACAGTAAACACTTTTTTTTGTTTACATTAGTTTAAATTAGTTTTTTTTAATATTGGTTAGCATTACTATTTTTAGAAAATGTGATTGCATAAACTTAAATATTTTTAATCAAGAAAATATTTATTCTTTTAGTCGATCCAAGTCTTTAATCCCAACGTCTGATATGAATCGGCCTGAACCAAGACCAGAAAACCAAACTATTGTTCTTCCCAAAGATTTTAATCCATTATCTACCTTAACACATTTAGAGTCTCTTATTACTTTCCAAACTTGGGCTGGAGAAACAAAACAAGAAAGTAAAGCTAATTCTGTAAGTGTTACATACTTTGGAGCTCTGTTGTTGTAGATTTTTTAAAAACTGATTTATTTATGTTTGAAAATTATTTTACTCCTTCAAATAATTACCAAGATTTGTGATGCAAAACAAATAAAAAGATAATAAAAATATAATGCAAGGAAAAATTTATAGTTTTCATTAAAAAAATGAGTTTTGAAATAAACTATAATGAAACTAAACAATATTCCTATGGGTTTTTTTAAATTTTCAAAATGTTTGTATTGTTTAAATGACCTTATATTGACAACGTAATTATTGGCCTTGGGCCTTAACAAATGCCTTTGTATTGTTAACCGTGAAATGCCCTATAACCATAAAATTTCTCCACACCAGAATCCCTCATGTATTGACCATTAGTTGATGTTATAATTCTCTACGAGGACTTAACATACTAATACCTAGTGTTGCTTGGTCTTTTGGTAAAAGATCTCTAAAAAGGTGTTATTGATATTTTTGGTGCTTTATTAATGTTGTAAAAATCATTTAACAGAAATAAAGTGTTTGAAATATATTGTTTAACAATAGTGAGTTGGCCTTAATGTTGATAATTTTTTTTAGGATGAATTAAACTTGGTTGAACCTTCAACGCACCATTATCAAGTGCAAGATATGGTCATACTTGGTTGTTTAATTAGTGAAATAGCAATTTCTTCACATTTTAAAACCTTGCCTCAAAATATATCCCTCCAAGATAGATATGCCAACATTTTAAAACTCTTAAAGTTATATAAACATGATATTCCTCGGTAGGTAACATTTTTGTCTTTGTGCTTAGTTTGCTTTAACGCTAAATGGTAACGTTTAAGTAAAAAATATGAAATATTTTGTCTATTTTAATTTATAGTTGTTTGGTAAAGTTAACTGAATTTAAAACATGACTTTTCCTTATTATCTTAATAAGAAATGTATAATTTGTATGGATATTGTTATGTAAAGACTCATTCATCAGAACTTTTATGTATTTTTTATTCTAATTTATCTATTTATTACATAAGATTGGACCTAATCTGTTAACTTAATTCAATTGCTATCAAACCCTTATAGGCCAATTTTCATTAATTTCATTTCTTTCAACCTTCTTTGTTTCGGCACCACATTTTAGGAAGTGAAACTTTTGTATCCAAATTCTGTAAAATCCCAAACTAAAACCAAAGATCTGTCACTCAAATTTCTTGCCCAATATTAATTATGCACTTGATTCTTGGCACTCAAACAGCAACAATGCTGTTCATCAGTTGGCTCCTGAAGTTTAACAATAAATCATTTTAACCCCACCATGTGCTCATTTGTGTCTGAAATAGGATCTATATTTGAAACCTGAAAATATTTTGTAAGTAACAACAAATCTGACAATTTTACATGATTTAATGATTGTTTCATTCTAGTAATAACTTGCATTATAATTTTACAAATGTTATTTTTTTTGTCTACCATTCACTTAATTGTTAAATTTCGAAATATTTTTAACATCCTATGCAATTAAAAAATTTTCATTGCACATAAAATTATATTCTATACACTGAATTTATTATTACTAATTGTTATTCTTTATACACAAACTCAACTATTTGTTGATGAAATTGCTTATATAAATAGCTCTTTTTCTGGTACAGTTTAACTTAGCTTTATTTTTTTTTTTTAAAGAAAGGTATATTTTTCAGTCAGTGACTGGGTATAGGAAATTATCAAACTTTAGTAATAATTAAACTTAGCAGCAATGAGTTTTATTTTCTGCTCTTTGGTTAAAAGAACCTGTAAAAGTCTGGTTGAATGTAACCCTTAAGGGGGGCGATACTTGTAAAAAATCATTTTTTCCTTTTATAAATAGTTTAAATAACATATAAAAATATACTGTAATTTTTTAGAACGACATTCACATTATTTATCGATAAAAAATCAATTTGAATAGCGCTAGAGCGCTCTTCCAAAACTTAAAGCATGTGAATCTCAAATAACTTTTTTTTAAATTGGTGTGCAAGATAACTCAAAACGTCCTCAACAGATTTGTATGAAATTCGGTACATGTCTTCTAAATAGTAGTAGTTTTCTAGTTGAACCTCCAAAATTCCAGTATTTGTTTAAAAATTTATGTTATTTACCCAAACTCCATTGTAAAAAACACTAAGAATTTAATTTTTTTATTCTGAGGCATGCCAATTTACGATTTTTCAGCTTTTTAATTTTTTTATTGGTTTAATTAGAAGATATATGCTTTATGAACATGTTCAAACCAAATTTTTTGATTTCCAATCACTATAAGAGAAGCTAGAACTACTGCTGATTGATACCTTTTGCGGTGAGGGTCTGAGGAGATTAGTTACTACGGCAGTTTGAAAAATCAAAACAAAAAACATATGATTCTTTTATTTTAATATATAATGAATAAACTTAATGAATTTCAAAATGAATCAATTAATCCTTCCATTTTAGCCTCTAAAACACGGTCGACGTTCAGGCGGTTACATGTATCGCCACCCTTACAAATTCTAAGCCTCAATATCAATTATCTTTATAGTATAACTTGTTTATAACATCACAGAAATGTTGCTATCACTTAAATTTCAGAATTCAATATAAGTACTTAGTTTGATCTTTAATTATTTTTTATTTTTAGATCTCTTCGTAGTGTTATTCAGCTACTTTTGCAAGTGTCCCCAGATTATCATCCACTGTCTGATACAATCTTTCCTTATCGTTATCCACCCATTTCAGCATCAGGCCTGCCTCTTCCATCTCCTCATCAATTGCTGCTACCTCATATTAGAACTATTCCTTTTCCGACATATTTCCATGATTTACATATCTTTTTAGTAAATTTAAATAAATTTTCAAGTGAAATTAAAAAACTATCCAATAAGAATGATGTTGAAAGCCAGAAACAAGTAGAAAAAAATTCTGAGAAAAAGGTTATTTTACAATAATTATTTAAAATGATTTGCTTTTGTAACTAAATATTTTGGTAACTATGATTGAATGATGGTGTTTCAATTACATTTTTTTTTCAAGTGCTATGCTACTGAATATTGCAATTCTTTATATGGGACTAATTTCTGTACACCAAGCACATTCCCATTATAGCCATAATGTTTTTATAACAACTCTAAGTTAGATTATGAAATAGGGGAGAGTGTTGTACCTTGGGACAATTTTTACATTTTAATTTTTTTCTTCGATAATTATTGTTAAAATAAAAATTTCAAAGCAGCATTTCAACACACCAATATATTCCTCTATAATATATATATTTTTAATTCTGGCAGCTTGAAATTAAAAAATTGCCACTCATTTAAAGTAGAGAGGAAAAACTGTCCCAAGGTACAACATCATGTTGTACCTTGGGACATGCTTTATAATTCAGTCAATAGTCATACACTTGAACTAATTTGTGTCAGGAAACAAACTTTATTTCAAAATACATCAGAAATTTGCTCTTTAGAACATTTCATCACACTGAATTAAAAAGATTTATCAGGTGTTGCCAGAATTATATTTTCAAACTTCAATCATTATAAAATATATCCAAAACAAAGCTGAGTTGTATTTTACATGTTTTGTGGAATTGCTCTTAAAATAAATAATAAAGATATTTTTATTTATCCAAATTATTGAGAATTTAATCAAATTATTAATACTGTCCCAAGGTACAACACACTACATGGTTTAAATAAAAGCAAGATAGTGGCCAATCCAAATACATTATCATTATTTTCTAATAACCAAAATATTTTAAAATCTTCTCTTTTATGAAGAAAATAAAATGCAGTTGACTTTTTGTAAGAGTACTAAGGTAGAAAATTATATTAGAATGAGAAAAATATTTACTTTGGGGTAATGAAATATTATTTTTTGTCACCATTTCATCGATTCAATGATGCTCGTTTTAAATTTTATTATGATGATGTCTGTTGGTTAAGGCTACTATTAGAAATAAACAATGTATGAATATTGCCAATAGATTCTTAGAAATTATCAGTGTCCCAAGGTACAAGCGTCCCAAGGTACAACACTCTCCCCTACATAAGCTGTAATAGCTAATTATAATTAGTCATATTGGTAAACCAGAAAATAAATTTGTGTTTATGAATTTTGCTTTGTAATTTTTTTTAATCAAAATTTTCTTTCGTTACCATAAAATATTGCATTAAAGTAATTTTTCTCAATATTTTATTGAAAATATAATAATTTGTTCTCGTAGGTTTGCTATGCTGCCGAACAACTGCAAAAGTTATTACCATCTCTGAACCAAGAAGGCATAGAACTTATTACACCTTACCTACAGGAAATGTTTGAAAATCCTCATACAGCCTTATTATCTACTTGGCACTTATTTGGAATTGTTGCCCAAGCATTAGGTCCACAACAAACCTGCCGCAAATTATTATTACAGTTAACTAAAGTATTTGAAACTGATAATCCCTCCCCAAAACATCTGAAACTTTATCATCGCACATATCTATTACAAATTATTGTAGGTTTAGGTTTGCATAATTTTTTAGTTCATTTCACCACAATTTTAATTGAAGCTATTGGTGGCTGTAAAGACTACTCACTTAGGAATTTAGAAAGGTAAATTATTATTTTTGATAGCTTAAAAAAAATTCAATTATTTTTATGCCTACGTAAATTATTTTCTTGTTTCCTATATTCAAAATGAGCTTGGAATGACTTCTGCTTAATTTAAGTTGTGTCAAGGTTGTATTGTAGTTTTATAAAAATGTTGCCGTTATTTTTTTTATGTTTAAATGTCTTATTTATGTGTCCTTTTCAATTAGTCCAATAAAGATTTTTTTTTTAGCTTTGTATGTCTGAGCTGTATAAAGCTTCATGTAATAAACTAATAGCAGGAGAGCTAGGTCTTTCGTAGGATTAGTTTTTAATAACAAAAAATGTGTTTTGTTTGACAAATGTTCTTTACATTTTGCTGGCACACACAAGAACTGTTAGTTAGCCCTTGTGTGACTTATTATCTTGTACAGAACTCTGATCCAGTGTTTTTTATCAACTAATCTTCTTTTAAATATCCACATTACTTTTATTTTTAGCGGTTATGATTCAGAACAAGCGTCTTCAAATGTGAGAAATGATATGGGACAATTGCCAGAAGGGAATGAATGTTTTATTGGTAAAGTATTTGATCACACCAAATTGAATTCATCAGATGAGTTGCAGCATGAAATTGTAATTGAAGAAGACACTGAAATTTTTGATATTGAATTTAAAGAGGATGAGGTATTCTATAATATTTTTTTATAATCATTTATTTTACCATTCATAATTTTCTTAATAAACTGAACATAATTATTAAAAAGTATGCATAAGTATAATTATGTTTTATTCAGTGAAATTTTTTTAACGGTATACAGTCGAACCCTGCTATAGTAAATCCTCAACGGAACCAACAGTTTGTTCACTGTATCCGATGGCTCACTATAGCAAATTTTTCTGGAATAAAGTTGTATATGATGTAAAGCTTTTACAAGAATAATAATGGTTCTGAATATCTTGGAATTAATTAAATAAATAATTGAAAATTAAAATTAGTCATTTATTATATTTGTAAAAATATTAATTAGTTTTCGAAATTTTTCCAAAATAATTATATATAAGAATACAAATACTAAGAATACAAATACATTCGGTGAAATAGTAACTAATATTTGAATTTTGACTAAACACGTCTGCATTGTAGGGGAAAAATAGCATTTTTAGCCTTTTCTCTTTACAGAGGCAGCCATTTTTCAGACGGTCTCCTTTATTCAAAATGCATCTAAAATCTTTCATAAGGAAATAAGAGTAAAAAATAAGTACAGGTTAAACAGACAATTGGACAATTCCATTTATGCCTAATTTTCAAGGGTTGGTTGAAAATTAAGGATAGGTAGCTGGGGAGGTGAATCGCTTCATTTAATGAGGCTATTCCGCAGCCGGAGGGGGCGGGAGAGGAAGGCAACACAAGTGAGTGCTGCAGTTTGATCAGGCACGCCCAAGAATCCAGAGGAAGTGCGTATGAGTGTGGTGGGGGATGTGAATAATGGGTTCGAAAGAAAGAGTGGTTCCTGGAACCCAGAGAGGTATAAGAAAGGGGTATGGTTACTTTGAAACAGTTCCAGTTTTAAGTTTGACAGTTAAATGTATCTTTTGGATTTTAATTTTTTGTTTGAACTACATTTTATTTCTTGTAAATTCAGTAGTACCTTGATGTAGCGACATTTCTCAACACCAACTAGTTACTGGTGTTATAAGGAAAGAACACTGTAAAGAATTTCAATAATAAATATGGTTAAGAGATCCATTAGGTAGTACTTTAAAAATATATTATTGTATAAATATGTGTTGGATGCACTCAAAATGTTAGTAATAATTGCTAATTTGTTTAATTCTAATAAGTTTTCAATAATTGCTCTTTTTAAGTAGTAATTTCTTCTGGAATAAATATCTGGTTTCTTTTTCATAAAACTGACTAAATATAATGAATGCGTGTTGTGTTGCTTTGGTCAATAGTTTCTTATACAGTCCAAATAACATGTCTTCCTGGACATCTTCTGAGTCACTGTCCTCTATATTTTTCATAATTCAGAAATGTGTTGGTCTTTACCTAAAATTTTCTACAGTACTGCAAACCATCATTCTAACTTCCATTTTCACATGGTCAGCTTCACAAATGCAAACGGTGTACACTAAAGGCAATATTTTTAAGTAGATGTTCCTTATAATTAATAATAAAAAACTTACAATTTAAGGGGTGACCTTCCTTTTTTACTATAGTGAAAACAAAGTCTGATCTTCCTTGCATATACCCATTTGCCACTGTCTCTGCATTTATCCACGCTTTATTCAGCTAGAGTTAGCCATCACTTATTATGTTGGAGAGAACTTTTTTTATGGTTCTCAGACAAAGAAAACAGGTTCCATTTGCCGAAATTTCAACAGTTTTGGCTTCTCTAGCAAACTTTTAAGGAGTTTTTTTTTTTTTTTTGTAGTACTATGAGGGCTGTTTTTAAAGATCATACTTTTATGAGATGGAGCAAAAACTTTTTTTTTTCAAAACTTTATGTGCGCTAGAAAGCTTTTACTTTAATCTATCTTTTAACATATTTTCCTTCAATTTTGAATCATTTTTTGCATCGGTTGACCAGCTCTTGTGTATACCATTGTCATAGAAGTCTGTAACAGGGTTTGACAACTTATGCAATGCTGTATTTACCTTAGTTAACATTTTTGGAGCCAAAGTCAGCACAACTTTTAATAATTTAAATATTTGATAAAAATTTCATAACGAAAAAAATCCAAACCTTATTTAATGGAGAATAAATTTTAATATTTTTATATTTTTTTGTATTTTTGTCATTTTTCTGCACCAAGTCTTGACTAATGATTGCCTTCCGCTTTTTTTTAATTGCGCCAAACCTAGGCATGATCGTCAGTAGTCTATCACGGGCAGCCCAATGTAGTTCAGAAACACACAAGAAGTTACAATGATTTCTAGCAGAATTAGCATCTGCCACGTCTGAAAGTCCAGTACACAAATTGGACTCAAGTTAGCAGTCATACAAAGTGGGCAATCTGGAAAGTCTGCCACACCAAGATGTTTATCCATTTAAGTAGCCAAAATCTTCCTTTTCATAATATTCCTAATAGTTTCGCGATGGTGAGTCCTCAATCTTGCAATAAAGATTAGTTAGTACTGTGGTAGGATGTTAGAAGGTCAGACACTTTAAAATCTGATCTAGCCTTGGCTAAGGTGCCAGCCAACTCATTATCCGTGACGCCACATTGACTTGGAATCCACTGCAATGTGACATTGCGGCTACTTGGAATCGGAGAGTTAATCCTTAGTTGGAGGCAATCAAGAACAGACACTTTTTTGTTCATCATGGTTATTCAAACATCCAACTTTAAATTCTAAAACCAATTTCTGTAACAGGTTTTTCTATGTACTTGTGAGGCCTCATGAGGAATATTAGCAGATTTTGAGCTTAAAAGAATAAAAAAAAATCTACAATTTCTGGCAAACTGGAATGACATGGTCATATTAAAGGCTCATAAAAGAATTCCAAACAAGCATTTGTTTTTTTTAACAAAAAACTGTTTGTTTTCTGGTCATTAAAGCTAATAAAGTTCAATTTCTTACTTACGATACATAAAATGATTGGTATTTTCTGTAACGGTCATTATAAAAAATATTTGTTTGGTTCGCTAAATCAAGGTTCTACGTTTACTGTACTTTAATTTCAATATATTTAAGTTGTGTACAACAATTTAAAGCATACTGTTTTTACTTTAGGTAAAGGACATTTTTCCAGGATCTACTGATCAAAATTTAAGTTTGAGTGAAAATGATTCTTTAGAAAAAGTGGTGGGGCAACATGCTGGTTCTTTGTATATGCCTTGCAATCGAGTATCTGAAACTGACAGTGACTTTAAATCTAACTTGTGGGATATTCAATGTGACTCACTATATTCACAATCTGCCCCTAATTTATCTTCATTTTCTGAGTACGAAAATATAGAGGAGAAGTGCAATGAAGAACACTTAACACCTGAAAAAAAGTATGTCGACATATGCATGAAGCCACAAGATAACATGTTTGATAGCAGCCCTTCTGACGATAGTTCTCATCAAAATTATAATGTATCTGATGTTTCTGCAGAAAGCATGATATGGTTAGCTCATCGACTAGGTCCAGTGCTGTCGGCTAGATATCTCACTCGTAATTTACTACGGATGCTCACATTATGCTATGATAGTTTAGAGAAAAGAGAAGTAATATATCTTCCACATGAAAACAAAGGTATTTATAGAGTTTTCTGCTTGGATTTTTAAAAACATGTTTTAGATTACTATGTATAGCAAGTTATGGTACCAAACATTTTAATATTATTTTCAGAGATTAAAATGCTTAGTGTTAGTTGCCGTTGGCTGAAGGGTGATATTAATGCTTTCAAAGTTCTGGACTGCTTATCCCGTATTGCTTCATTGTATGGAGAACAGTTCATAATTATCCAGTATATTAAACACATTGCTGACTTGGTAAGATTCCTATGTTGTCTGAATATTGCTAACCTGCATAAAATAAAATTAGTTAGATCATCTAAATATAATATTTCAAAGAAAAAGTCTATAAAAAGTCAAAGTTATAGTGGAAAAATGTATATTTTGTAACGTATCCTCATTTTCACTCCTACCACAACTCTCCCCTCCCCCTATATATTTAAAAAGTTTGAGAAGTATACCTTCAATAATGAAATGCATAACCATTGCTTAAATCCGTTTACATGTGCTAATTAGTTTTTATTGTTTTAGAGTGCACAGTACACTAAAAATAAAAGTAAGATTTTTTTCGTAGAATTTTTCTACCATATATTTTTATAAATTGAATCAAGATGTGTAATTGAATACTTACCCAGCAATCTAACAGTTTACTTTTATATTATTAACCTTTCATAGATACAAAAAAAGTTAATAATTATTTTATTAATTGTCTGTATCATTACTATGTACACAGCTTCACTTATGTCGAAAAAAAGTGCCAGCAACTCTTGAGTCAGGTTTGCATGGAGCAATGGCATTGCTTCAACATATTATTCCATATATATCAGATAAAACACTCATGGATAATTTACAGGTCAGTTGAGTTAGGTAACATCTTTTGTGTAAGGATTGTGAAAATAATTGTGAAAACTTTATTCAATAGTTTTATTATTGAGCTGAAAATTCAGCATATAATTGATAAAAATAAACTTTTAAACTTATTATAATACTAAATTTTTTTTCAAAGATATAATTCCAATTACCGTATATACTCGTGTATAACCCGACTCCGTGTATAACCCGACCCCCCTTTTTTTAACCAAATATCCTTCCAAAATCGGTAACCCGTGTATAAGTCGAGGTAGAAAATAAGCTAGAGCCTTCTGAAGAAAATATTAGAAGAAACCAGCTCATGATGGGATCGTATTTTTTTTTTACTTGCATGCAAAATTTCAACCCCAATAAAAACAAAAACAGGTTTTGGCTTTAAAACTATGTTCAGTGAAGCGTAAAGACCTCTCTGCCAAGGTCACGGATTGACAACGTTTCTTTACACCTCTTGAAGACTGGTTGACTGAACTGTCCTGTGCCAGAGCTACACGTGCAAATACGCATCACGCAAAAACAGGTTTCCGCTTTGATGTCCTTGACATTCTGGCCCTGAATAGAGAAGCTTAGTTTAAACTATGTTCAGTGAAGCGTGAAGACACGCTGCCAAGGTCACGGACTGGCAACGTTTCTTTACACCTCTTGAAGACTGGTTGACTGAACTGCCCTGTGCCAGACCTACACGTGCGAATACTCATCACGCCAAGAACTAACAATTACGCATCTTTATTTTGGATATTGTGAATAAATACCAATCTTATTTGATCTTCAGAATTTAACTGCTTTTCTGTCTTTATTTTTAATAGATAGCAGTTAAACCTTAAGTTTGATTGAAGTTTAGTTTTAGTTTAAGGATCAGGGATTTTTTCTCCGGAAATTTGATGTCTCGTGTATAAGTCGACCCCGTTTTTTACGGCACTAAATGTGACCGAAATTTCTCGGGTTATACACGAGTATATACGGTATATAAATGATGAAATTCTTCATTTCAGAGACTTTAATTGTTGTTAATCTTTTTTGAGGATTTAGCATATTCTATTCGTAATTTAAGATTTTGCACTCTTTGCTGTTAAGGCTTTTTTAACAGTTATAAATAGAAAAAAATTTACTTGCATTATGTTTGTCATTGTTTTTTAAACCTATTTTTTATTTTTATGATCATTCATTTAGTTCTGTTTTATAAATAGGATGTCTTCATCAAAGATATTCTACATTTGGTGTTACGTCTTATATCTTCTTTAAGAGTGGTCTATCCCGGCGGAGGTAAATCACGCGGAATGGTGACACTGAGAATTTTGGATGTAATTTATATCATTGGTTTGAGAATAGGATTTGAAATGACAAGGAAACATCTGTCTAGCATGCTTCAAAAGTTTTTTTCATGTTTTGATAAAGTTTACAATGAAAACATAGAATACCGAGAGTTATGTGACATTGTGGCAACTTCTGCATCAAGTAAGTTTTCGTAATGGTAAACTAAACTTTATTATCTGTACCTTGAATTTTTAAACCTCCGAGGGATACATTTGGTTGAAGAGTAATCTTGTTTTCATTGCATGGGATAAAATTGAAACATTTGTGGCGGCATGAGCGAGAGTAGTTTTAGAGCGATGTATTTCAGCAGCCAATAATTTTAATATTTGTCTGTTAAATTCTGTATCTGTAACTTAAAAATGTATATTTAAACTCTGATCAATCTACAACAGTTGCTCTTACCATGTAGTCTTACATTATGTTTTTATGAAGTAATTATGTTTGGTTTATGTTTTATTTATCAAAAGTTTATTTGAAAGCTAGTACGACTTTTATTTAACACCATTACTGTACTCATAACAATGTGTTCAGTATACAATTCAACTGAAATTTTAATTTCTTTATAATGTTTTAAATTTTATTTCTGCAGCAAATGATTAAAAATAATTAATATCCACTTTAAATTTTAAAATGAAATACATTTATAAAATTTATATGTGTACATGTGTGAATAAGCATACAGATATTAACATTTAATGTAAAAATATTTCTTTTATTTCTAAGATTAACATTTTAATGTTTTACAGATAAAATTCCCATGAAAGAAGAAGCACTTCTTGAAATGAGACAAACTTTTACCCCTGAAATGGCTTTCTTAGCTTATATCCCATTCTGCAAACTAGCTGGAGGGTAATATTTGTTTTGAATTTAAATAATTAATGAGATACTAGATGGGTCTTTGTGATCCTGGAACCTTAAATACTTAGCAGATCCTGGAACAGTAATAAAAGTGAAACTCACTTTGTTCAACTGACTAAATGCCATAAGAACTAGTGTGCCTCCTTAAAATAATAAATATGGGAAGTTAAGAATTTTAAGATACTCAAACATTATATTTAAAATTGTCTCATGCTACACTACTATTGTTGTCCCTTAGTATAGTTTAGAAGAACAATTTAAGAATTAAAAATATTGGAAGTTGGGAAAACTATTTTTTAACAATGTTACTTCATTATATATATATATATATATATATATATATATATATATATATTATATATATATATATATATATATATATATATATATATATATATTTTATTATGCACTAGCAAATGAAGACCGTTTTTTGCACGGGCTAAAAATATCGATCTATTATAAAATTGTATCTAAACATATATTGAACTGTTTAAAAAAATCGTGAAATTTGTCACAAGCTAGCCATGCGAAAAAAGATAAACCAATGATTTGTTAAAAATTAATTGAAATTTTATTCATATTAACAAACAGCTCAAAAGCTTTAAAAATTCATAAATAATTGGTTACATTTTTGAAGATGATCCTGTGTCCGTTTTAATGACCTATCCAGTTATATTCATAACTTATTTAATAGAAACAGCATAGATGAACTATAAAGGGCAATCCCAAGCGTGATTTGCACTACATTTGACGATTTAACAAATATTGTTTTACATAGTTCAAAATTATTTTCTATTTTTTCAAAAAAAATATGGTATATCAGTTTACATCTGAAAATATAGTATCTATAGCAATCAGTAAAAACTTTTTAATAAAATATTTACTAAAAAAATAAGAAAGATGTGACTTACAATACATGAAAGGAAGTCAATTTTTTTTTATCATTATAAACTCTCATTTCTTCTTCATAGTGCAGTAATTCAACATTCTATCAGCGAAATATTTATTTTCTTTTTAATCAGCAGACATCATTTAATCTACCCATTTTGCCCTTTACAAATATTGTCTGTGCTAATTATCGGTTTGTCAGAGGCTGGAATCAGGCAGTTGGGATTCTTCAATAAACTAATAACTATAATTTTAACATCTTTAATTGCATTATATTAATAACTTACTATAATGTTACTAATATTATATACTAAACATAATAATGCCAACTTAAGGATATGTTAATCAGAGGCTGGAATTGGCTAGTCAGGATTCTTCAATAAACTAATTATTTTAACATTCTTCTTCTTCTTTATTGGCTCGACAGCCCTTTGTGGGCCAGGGCCTGCTTCAGAATCTTCTTCAATTCTGATCTTCTTTTGGAAAACGACCTCCAGTTTTGCACTTTTATCGTTCTAAAATCCTCGCCAACACAGTCAATCCATCGTAGTTTGGACCTCCCTCTTGCCCTGGTGCCGATCTGTTTATAATGGAAGACACATGATGTTAACTAGTCACTGTTCATTCTGCACAGATGTCCAGCAAATTTCATCCGGTTGACTTTTATGTAGTTGATGATATCTGCCTCCCTATATATCTTATACAGTTCACTGTTATATCTGTGCCTCCATATATCATTGATATTCACTGCACCCATAATTTTTCTCAAAACCTTTCTTTCAAAGATAGCCAATCTATTTTCATGCAATTTTGTCCTGGCCCAGGTTTCTGAGCCATAAGTAAGCACTGGTCTTATGATAGATTTATTGAGCACAATCTTCCTTTTCCTTTTAACCAGTTTGGAACTCAAGAAATTTCTCAATCCATGTAGATATCGATTAACAGCTATAGTGCGTTGCTTTATCTCAGTATCTAGATTGCTCTGGCAGTTTACATTTGAGCCAAAATAATTGAAGCCCTCTACACATTCAAATTTATAATTATCAATTTAGAAGAAATTTAAGCTTTCTGTTGTCTTGCAGACAGGCATATATTTTGTTTTGCTTTCATTAACACTTAGGTGTATTTTTTCTGCAGATCTTTCGATGGCAGTAAATGTATCTGACAAAGCCTTCTTAGTTCTTGCAATAATAACAATGTCCCAGAATATAGAAGGAGTTGGGCTGACTTATTAAAGATGGTTCCTCGGGTATTGATACCAGAATCTCTAAATGACCACTCTAGGACCAAATTAAAAGGAAAACGAAACAAGCAAGTGTTTCACCTTGCCCTACACCATTTTTGCTTCAAAATATTCTGTAGCGTTTCCGGCTAATTTGACACAAGAGAAAAATGGGTTTAAAGTAATTTTTATGAGTCGTATTAATTTTTCTGGGATATTTGTACCCACATTTTCACTTTATTAATCATCATATTATTACTATTTTACTCATGTATTTTATAACATCCAGAAGTTGAAAAGTTCAAATTGGTTTGTTTATTACAATGTGTTCATTGTCAGTTAAGGACTTTTCACACTTCAATGTCCTGTCTGTTAATATGATTTAATTTTTTTTAAAAAAACAGGCCAACACTCTTTTTGACTTATATGTGTAATAAAGTTCCCAGATTATTTTTTTGACAAAACTTTGGAACATCTTCTTAGTGGAAGAACATGCTAATTGACATTTTTGAAAAAAAAATTTGTGTCAATAAGCATATTACTAACATCTTTGATGATAACAAGTTTCCTCTTTTTCATAAACTTTAAACTTAGTATGTTTTTTACGAATTACAAGTACCGTTTTCAACAGATCTAAGTGCAAATAAAAAATTTAAAAGCTAATTTTTGCCTTTTTGTCACTTAGCATGTTCTTCCACTAAGTTCTTCAATTGCAGTAATGCTGTGCAAATTACAATCTTATATATGAAGGAGAAAATGCACAGGTGTTGTGTTTTTGGCAACTAAGTTGACCTTGTGGCAAAATTATTGGTGAGAAATAAATTCTAGTCAAAATTCAGTTGAAATGCAAAAATTACCTTTTTGTCATAGGAAACTGTCTGCATAGAGAATCATCATTGCATAGAGTAGCACATAGTTGCATCACATAGTAGCTGAAAATTGTCATTACAATCCACATTTTAACTAAAAAAAAGGAATTTTTTAAAGATATTAGATCAAGTATTGCCACAAATGGACTAGTATACAGCTTTATAGAGTGATGAATGCAACAATAGTCTGCGCTAATATTCATTAAAATCTGTTATAACATACAACTCAACTGATCTTAAATCTCTTTTTAAAAAAGAGATGTTGTAAAAAACTTTTCGAACCAATATTAAAATTTTCCCCTTGCAAGGAACCAAAAATATAAAAAATTTATTAGAAAATGCTTAAAAATTTATTCTTAAAACTATTCAGTAAATTTTGATTGCAATATACTTTGCTCTATTCTACAGTTCATAAATCCTTTAACTATGTATAAATGTAAATAAATCAATACTTTTTGTTTCAGAATCCATATGGAACGTACTTTGAAAAATGATGACTTAATACGACGTCTGTGTTTATTACATGATAGAAATTCTGCTATTACACAATCTGGATCACTATCTCAAGAGCCACATGAAGGAAACTTTTCTCATATGACTCATAATCGAAATTCCTCCTTAGGTTTGTGTAAACTAAATGTTTGATTCTTTTTAATTTAAAGACATTAATGTTTTATTTTGATAAACTTTTTTTTACAAATATTTATTTTTGATAGATATGAACTAAATACATAATTTAAAATCATATTAATGCAATGTCTTGAAACTTCTCATAAAATAGCGATTGGATAATGATTTTGTTTGTTGATTGTTTCCATTTATTTTTAGGTCAAGATGAGTCGTTTGTAAGTGGAGTTTTTGGTAAGAATGTTAATGTAGTAGGAAACAGACTTGATGTTCGTCTTGGTGAAGAAAATTATATAGCAGCTGGGGAATCTATGTCTGCAAAAACAGTTAGTTTATCAAGGCGGTTAGTATCTGCATGATATCTTATGCAGAATCAATATTATATAAACACATTAATGATTCACAATTAATTACACACAGGCATTCTCATTTTCTAAAACTTAAAATTGAATATAGAAAACATATTTTGCACATCATTACACTTTTAACTCAGATTTCTTTGTAGCAATAATGGATATGAATATTGTTTCAAATATATTCATTTTTTAATAAGCAGTTTTACTATTTTCGTTCAACTTTAATTTTTTAATTGAATTTTCATTTTTCTAACCTTATAAGATCTTGAAATTTGGAAATTGAAAGGTTAACTAAGACAATTGAAGAGCTTAGTGGAAGAACAGGCTAAGTGAAATTTTTGAAAAGATTGAAATTTTATTGTCAATGAACATATTACTAATTTCTTTAACAATAACTAGTTTCCCCTTTTTCATGAACTTTAAGTTTAGTGTATATTTTACGCTTTACAAGTTCGGTTTTGAACAGATACAAGTGCAAACCAAAAACTTAAAATCTCATTTTCTGGTTTTCACCTTTCTGTCCTTTAGCACATTCTTCCACTAAGCTCTTCAATTGTAAACAAGTTAAGGGGGGTCGGATGGGTGCTTGGGGGGAAAATGTCACTTTTTTTCTGCTTATCTTTAGCTTCTTCTATTTCTATTTATTAGTTTTTTTATGAGCATTTTTGAGATACTATTAATATCAGTTTTTGCCGAAACCTTACTTTTCTTTTGTGTTTCCTGAAATACAAGGTTTTTCAACAGTTAGGAACATTTTTCTTGGGAACTATAAAAGATATCAACATATATTTTTTTTTATTTCTTATCCATTAATAGCTCTTTGATTTAAACTGAGAAATTATCTCTGCTCAAAAAAATTAATGACTTTAAATATGATTTTTTTTAGTTTTTGAATAAAATTTTTTTTAACAAAAAATCACTGTAAAAGAATTTTTCAATATCTTGGAATACTCAGTTTGAATCAAGAGCTATCTATATGTAAGGAACAAACTATAAAAAATTTTATAATGATATCTCGCATAGTTCCTGAGAAATTTTCCTAAAGTTAGGTTAATTAACATGGACGAGATAGAACCATTCGACTCTGCTTAATTGCAGGTTATTGAAATATTAATTTTTAAAAATTTCAATATATATATAAACTGATTTTTTTGTATTTAGAAAAATGGATAATTGTCAAAGACATTTGAAAGGTAACTGGCTTGCTTATTGGGGCCATGAAACTGGTAGAAGTGAAAAGGATTACCATTTTGATTTCAAACAAATTAAACTTCAAACATTTACAGGTAAATAAGTATCTTCTAAGTATATATAGTTTTGTATCAGTAATACTGCATCAAAAATTTTTACTTATTTAATTTTATTTTAAAGAATCTCCGAAACTGTTATTGTTTTTAGTCGAATTTCATGTTTAGCATAAATTAAAAAGTAGTTATAAAATATAACTTCTGTCAGGTGTTCTATTTAATGTATGTAGTTGTAATGCCTTAATTTTAATTTGATTAACATCAAACTTGCTATAATGATAAGACTTCAAAAAATATGCATAATGATGGTTTTACACATCTAACATCAATAAATAGAAAAAAAAATATGAAAACAATATCTAAAAAAATATTAATTGAATCTTTTTGGAAACTTTCCCAAAATAATAAAGTTATAGTCAAATTCATATTGTTCCATTTGGTGGAAACTGTGTACTTGAAAAAAGGACAAACTTTACATATCTTTGATTGTGACTGGCTTCACTATGTGATCTTCCATGCTTGTATGGTGAAAGCTCTTTACAGAAGTCAATTATTTTTCAAGTTGTTTTTCTTTTATACAAAATGTGTTTAAAATCATTCAAAGGAATCAAAATGAGAGTGCCTGAGAAGTGACTGAGGTTAAATAACGAACAATTGGACAGTTCTACTTATGTCCAGCTTTTAAGGCATAGTTGAAAACAATTGCTGCAGGGCCATTCCACGGATAACTGACTGACATTCGGAAGACGGAATTACAATATTTTACAAAATAGCAGGACAATTATATAGTTTAACAAATTAAGTTTGGTATAATTTAAAAGAGAATTTTTAGCTGAATTCAAATATGGTTTGCAATTTTAGATAGCTCTTATAGAAATTGTTAGAAAAATTATTGAAGTTGTGGTAACTGACTGACATGTCTGCAACCTTCATTGACACTTCAAGTTATTTAATATAATTTTTTCTGAATATAAAATAGGTGGCTTTTAAAAGTCAGGCCTATATCAAAGTGCAAGAAATGAACTATCCAGCACATCATTTTTGATATCAAAATATTGAATCCTGTAAAAACACCAGCTTTTAGAACGCCTTGGTAACTGACTGACATAATGGTAACTGACTGAGTGGGTGTAATAAATGCATCCCATAGCAAGAAATTTTGCTACTTTTGATTTGGGTAAATGTGTTGAATGTTAATTTATAATGTCGGGAACAATTTAATTATAATTTTCTAACTAACTTATGGGAAGTTTAGGGAAAAAAATATTTTGAAAGTGTAAGGATTTAACACTTAAAATTTTGGAAATTTTTACTTTTCGGTTAAAACCAATTTTTCTTCTATAAAAATATGTTTTCAAACAATGAATTTCAGTGTGTTAAAATAGAGGTTCCAATCTTTACATCGTAAAAGACAAGAAAAAAAATCACATAATACACGAAGTATTTACTTAATTTTGAAATTTTGGTACCGAGGTTGACATTTTTATGGAATTGCCCTACATTGTTGAAGATAGTTTTCTCGCTTCCACTTGCTGGATTCACTATAAGCGAACTCCCATTTTTTCAGCAGTTCATTATATCCATATAAAATAAAATCAGTAAAATAGGAGTTTGGAAGGGGAAACTAAAAAAGTTCACTATAAACAAGGGTTAATTGTAAGGAGGTTCGACTGTTTATATCTATACTAGCAGTATGGTCCCGCCTTACTGGGAACCCGTTAACTTCGCATTGCTTCCTTTTAGAGGCATGCTTACTTTTGAAAATACACTCAAAATCAAAACAAAATAAAATTTGTGTTGGCGCATGCACACTTAAAAAAGCAAACACTAATAGAGGATGAAGCAGCCTTCGGGCGAGGGCATATACCAACCAAACTCAATCAATCAAACTAATAGAGGATGGCGTCAAGCCCCCGTTTCGGCCCGGTCCATGTATTTTCAAGCCCTGTTATGGTCCCGCAATTCCACGTGGATGACGTTTTTTTTTAAACTAATTATATTAATTAAAAATTACAATCAAATATGAAAAAACTAAGTCTCATGTGCACACGTAGGTATTAAAAGGAATCTATATTAAAAATTTCGAATTTTTTAGAGCAGTCTAAGTAGGTCTTTTGCGATCCACAGACATACACACAGACAGACACTCTTTCTTTTATTATTATTGATATATATTTGTTTTAGGTCATGCTGGGGCAGTTAGATCTATTGAAGTACTTGACAATGAAAACTCATTCTTAACTGGTAGTAAAGATAAAACTGTTAAGTTGTGGTCTCTAAGAAGTTGTGGAGATGGTTCTTCCCAAGTTCCTTGTCAGTGGACTTATAACCAACATCGAAAATCTGTGTTTGCTGTGTCATTTTTAAATTCACTTCGTTTAGTTGGATCTTGTGACAGCACTGTTCATGTGAGTATTGCTTTAGAGCTGTATAAATTGCTTAACCTTTTTGTAAAGTTTTGATTGTTAGCTATACCCATTAGGGTAAAATATAGAACCCTTTAATTTTTTTATTTGGCTATTAGAATTCACTCGTAAGAACTTTGTTCTATTTATTTTATAAAACATGCATGTCTTGTTACATGCAATAGCCACATTCTTGAAGAGTATTTCTGCAAAATTAGCTAGAAAAAATTAGATTTTTTTTAATTTTTAATAATTTTTTTAATGCATTGGGATAAAGTGGTGGTATGGTTAGGCTTACTTATGCATGCAAGATGTAATGGAGTTTTGGTCGTGGAATGAACTTAAGTTAGATTATATTGGAGGATATTTTTTAAAAACCAGTTTAATGTTATTAAAATATACAGTGTTATTAAAAAACTTGTTTAATAAGATTTGTTCAAATTTAACTTAATATATTGAGTTTACCAATGCATCTTTAAGAATATGCCCAGAAGAATCTGTCATGTACAATGTTTTAGTTGCAATTAGTTATTAGCAATTAATTACTAAATTAGCAATTAATTACTAATTACTAAATGATACAAACTATAACATGAACTACTTAACCAAATCAAAGAAACTATTAATCATTTCCAGAAATATACGATGCAGATTATTTTGTAAAGTTTAGTGCAATCTGTAAAGTTTTACAGGAGCCTCAATTTAATGGTAAAGGACAATACTCTCTTGCATAAATATTCCATTATTCTACTATTATTATTATATCTAAGTAAGCTTTTCTGAAATAAAAGTGTAGAGGATTATTAGGAATGAGTTTGTTTCAATTTGCTCTTTATATTAATGATTTTTGATTCAATCATATAATTAAATTTGGGCTACCCCCATTTTCCCCCACCCTGGGGGAAAATGAGGGTGTGAAACTAAGTTCCCTAAATTGCCAGATATTGAAGCATGTAGTATTAAAAATTATGTATTCAAAATCTAAACAGTTCGAATATATGTTATATACAAAAAAATCCATGAAAATTAGTCAAAAAGTAGGTTTTTAATTAAATGATTTAAAAAATGCTCAATTTTACCCTCATCCTCCTCCGCCCATAAGCTTTAATTTGTTATAGTCCATTCGTTACCTTCCATCGATTAAGTTATTTTTAGTGCTATTTCACCTAATTGTTACATTAAATATTAAATGTGGAAACTATTTTAAACAATAAACATTTTGAAATCTGTTGTAAAAAGATTATAAGAGATTTTAATATTAATATACATTTACAATTTGTTTAAATTTTATGTTGATTTTGGGGGTTGATCATCTTGATTGTCTTCTTAGCTTTTGAATAATTTTTAGCGTATTATTTTGACACATAAATTGTTTCCTTATTTTAGATATGGGATCCTTTTCTTGGTTCCTGTATCAAGCAACTAGAGCCCACTAAAGGAAGCCCCATAACTGTTCTTGAAGCTATGCCTGCTCCAAGTACTACGTATTTAGCGGCAACAACTAATTCAACTGTTAGGTAATTAGAAAACATTATTATTACATTTTAAGTTACCTTCAATAATTGAATTATTTTTCTGAATTAAATGCCTGAAAGTTTTTTTATTTACAAGTTTTTTTTCTCGTCTAAATGTAGGTTTTTAGATGCCCGCACTTGTCAGTACATGCATGAGTTCAAAGTAAACGTTGGCACCACAGGACTAATTCGCTCATTAGCTGTTAGTCCAAATGGTTATTGGTTGGCAGTGGGTCACTCAACAGGAATGTTGTCTGTTTTAGATGTAAGAACAGGTCTTGTAATTGGTACATGGTTGGGACATGAAGGAGAAGTTTTACAGGTTAGTTGTAATTTAATTGAAAAGTTTGAATGGGGGGTGGAAGATATATTTTTCAACTCAACTATTCTTTTATATTAAAAGAAATCGAAAATTGTTTAAGATATTTTTTTAATAAGTTACTTGTTGAATAAAATTTTATTATAAAGTTGTGTCTATAATTTAAATCAAATTTTTTAGGCAAAAGAAGTGAAGTTTACCAAACCTTTATATATATTTCTGTATTTACAATACAAGATTTATTAAAAGCAATCTAAATTTTATTTGTTATTAGTCAAATTATATCCTTGAAAGATGAAGTATAAAAAATACCAAATATTCATAATATATTCATTTAAGAATTGTTCTATATTTGTTCTATATTGTAGAATAAACCATTGATTTTTCTTTTAATTTAAAAATATTTTCCAAGTACAGTAGAATCTCGATTTTTCCAATCTAATTGGGACCAGAGGTAGGTTGAAGCAGTAGTAAACATTGAGTTTTAGTGTTAAGTTATCTCTGAGACTTCCTGGCAAAAAGTGAGTGCTAAAATATGTCTAATTTCTGAGCAGAATTTTGGATTTTTTCTTAGTAAATATATACAATTTTAGAAGATTCTGAGTTGTTCAAAAATCCAAAAAAAGATTGCCAGAAACACGCATTTTTTTTAGTTGATGAAGTTTTGCTACCTCAAAGTCAATGCAAGTTTACCGATTTCATAAACGCTGATAATTTCTTGATTTTAGCATTGGTGCAGAATTCCATTACTTGATTATTCCAATTTAAAAATCATAGAAAATTTCCGATTTTTGAATCGGCGTATATTCATATATTTCTGAAACTTGTTTGTTTTTGTGAACAACCGAGAATGACTTAATTGGAGAAATTTCTGGCTATTAACTTTAAGGATTGTTGGTTAACAGAGAGTTCTGCAAAAAAGAGGGACATATAATCAATTTTCTATGGTATGTTACTAAATAAAATAGTTTTTACTTTTTGTTACAACTTTCATTAGTGAAACCTTACATTTTAATAAAATTTTATTTTCACTTTAGCTGAAAGCTTTCAACAATAACCTTTTTGTTACTTCTTCACTTGACCACTCTCTCACAGTTTGGGAATTTGAAGATACTAAAGCAAAGTGCAACCTTAAAGGTAAATATATTTAATTTTGTAGCCTTTTACTTAGTGTTGATGATCATTGAAGTATTATTAAATGCATTAACCTTATAACAAATGAATGCTTACTGGTCTTACTTAATTTATATTTTATGCATAATACATATTGATATCTAAATCGACTTTGATAAACAATTATATCCATTGTTATAGTCATTTAATAGTTATTTAAAACTTGGTATGAACAAAAGATCTTAACCTATGCAAAAAAATATAGTACAGAAAAGCAAAATTACCAAAATACTTAGAAACTGCATTAAGTTAAGTATTTTATTTTTTGAATCTACCAAACTAAAATAGTGCATGTGTCTTCTTAGTCCAAAACACACATTATAGAAAACTTATACCAAATTATAACTTAAGGGTTGTCGGATGGGTGTTTGTGTAAAAAATGTAGATTTTCTGTGTTTTTCTTTTATTTTTGATCGACATATCTATAGCTTCAATTTAAGACAAGATTAGCTATTTCCGTTTAATAGTTTTCTTTTTATTAGCAATTTTCAGAAACTCTGTATATAAGTTCTTACCAAAAACTTAATTTTTTTTGCATTTCCTGAAATGTAAGTTTTTTCAACAGTTTGGAAATTTTTTCTCAGGAACTATAAAGGATATCAACATGTTTTGTTTCATTATTTCCTCCCCATTAATAGCTGTTTGGTTTAAACTGAAGAATTTTAAAAATCTTTGTTCAAGGAAAAAAAATATAACTTAAAATCAGAATTTTTGGGGTATTTTTTATACATATTTTTAAAAATCACTGCAAAGGTATTTTTTTATACTGTGAAATAACTATTACCTATTTTTTTTTTTTTAAT
Source organism: Hylyphantes graminicola (assembly GCA_023701765.1). Classification (NCBI taxonomy): domain Eukaryota; kingdom Metazoa; phylum Arthropoda; class Arachnida; order Araneae; family Linyphiidae; genus Hylyphantes; species Hylyphantes graminicola. The sequence goes on from CM043123.1 coordinate 4,258,420, forward strand.
CTTGATAGAATTGGATTAATAGCTGCATAAAGCTATTAATTATTTAGAGTTCGTTCAGCTTTAGAATAAAGAAATTAGCTTCTATCAGGAAGAAACTGTTTTCTAGTCGCAAATCTCCAGTATTTCATTTTTGATAAAGTTTAGAACTTAATGCTTAAGTTATGTATGTAATTGAAGAAATTATAGTGAAAGAAGGTGCTTAGTGACATGGAGGTGAAAACAAGAAAATGAGCTTTAAAGTTTTTAGTTTGCACTTAGATCCGTTAAAAATGGTACTTGCAAATAGCACAAAATATACAAAATGTAAATTTATAAAAAAAAGGCACACTTGTTTATCTTTAAAGTAGGGAATATTCATTGACATAAAAATCTCAAATTTTTCAAAAATATCATTTAGCGCGTTCTTCCACTCAGCTCTTTAAGTGAATCAGTCTCTATTGTTATTTTTTTTATTCAAACACATACCTCCTTTATGTGGATACTTGTATAACTTTGTATTAGAATATTTGCATCAATTTGTCTAATTCTATATGTTATTATACCAAAATAATTTAGGAACCATGGAACCTGTTACAAGCATTTGTTTTTATGGCAATGAAGTAATATCCGGAACAACAGGAAACCGTATCGGCCAACATACCTCAACTGATAAAAATGTAAGATTTAAGAAAGCCTAAATTTCCTTAGAAAGTAGAATTTTAAGTTACAGTGGTGGCCAAAATTTTGGACATCTTTTTAAAGTTTCATATTTTTCAACTTTGTATGCTTACAGAATATATTAATTTTTACTTAAATACAAACAATTATATATCAAATTAAAAGTAATTGAATCTTTATGAGGACCACTGTCTGCAGATCGCTAAAGCAGTCTATGAGACCTTTGGTCTCATATAATCTATATCCATGAACACAGCATCATCATCATCAAAGTAATTTAATATAGAATTAAAAATACAGTATTACAATATCTGTATTACAAATAAGTTATGCAACTAATTATATGATCTGTCTTAGTTTTGCAAGTCATTGAACCACCAACTTATATTGCAATTTCAGCACAAGAGAATCCATTGATTGTGATTGTTTGTTCAACTAAAATTAGCATAACTTTATTTGTAATACAGATGCTTCAATTCTGTTTTTTTAATGGAATTCTACATTAATTTACCTTCAACTTAATATTTAAATGTTTGTATTTAAGCAAAATTTAATAGATGCAAGCACACAGGTAACAGTTGAAACACGTGAAACTTTCAAAATATGTCCACACTTTTAGCCACCACTGTATATTGATAATCTTTATTTTGAGCTATTGTAAAAGAACCTTAAAGATTTAGTACTATTTTGTGACTTAATAAATTTTTGGGTAACATTTTAGTTGTTTACATAATTGTTTTATAAGGAGAGTTTTTATTTAAATTTAATTCTTTAATGTTTCTTTATTTATATTTTTAGGCTCTGTATACCAGTACTCGATTGCGTTCCGATACATTTAAAGGCATGCTAACAACAATGGCTCTTCTCCCATTAAATAGACTTCTTTTATTGGGAACAGATAATGGAAGTGTAGTTCTTCTTTGCTAGTTTTTCATTTTGATGTTATAAGTTGCGACATATTCTAAATCATTGAGATAGTAAAACCATGTGATATTATTCCACACTTTCTAGAGAAGGCACATGATGCAGAACCAAGAAGGGAATTTGTGCCAGCGCTGCAGCCATGTTAAGATTAGTTTGGGGAGTTGTGCAGAATAAAACATTATTTTTTATGGAAGCTTTTATATTGGAGTCTATGGCTAGTATAGCTTTTTTTTAAAAAAGTTGACTATACTTTTGTGATTCATAAACTAGGGTCTTTTTTGGGTAGTTCTATTTGACTCTTCAGTGAAAATACATTTTTTTATATTAAACTAAATTTTTCCCAATAAACACTTAAAAACTGCCCTCAATTAAGTATAAGTAGTTAGCATAATGAAAAATATGAAATATTAACGCAACATTAAAATTTTAATTAGTTGTTTAAAAAAAACCCCACAAATTTACTTAATTTTTTATTATTAGTAAAAAATATCTACGAATAAAAATATCTAATTATATTTAATCACTCAATAGTTTACCTTTTCAAAAACATTAAAAAAAATGAAGTACCCCCTCTAGAAGTGTCGGTCTATTCTAGAAAATGTGTGATAGGGCACAGATTTACTACCTCTATATTCTAAATATGCAATAACATATTTACAGACAAATTTAATTGCTGTATGATTACCAAGCTTCAGCAAAATATTTTGAAAACAGTTTAAACTCAAGTGCCACATTGAATCATTAAGTGTTGTGTATGTTAGCAATTTATTTTCTTTTGTATTTTTTTTTTACTTTTTTGATAGCGTTGTGTTGTAAATTATTTTGGAGTTGTGTATTTAAAATCAATTTGTATATATTTTCACTTTTATAGTTATGTCTTTCTTTCAATAAGTGTTATATAATTCTAGACAGTGATTGATGGTCTTGAATGTTTGATGACCATTATGAAAAATACTTACATTTTCTTTTTTTCATACAGAAATACCAAATAATTTATTTGTTATCTATTAAAAATCTACTTAACTTTATTTACAAACACATTAATTTATTGAAGTCTTGACTTAGCCTAATAAATAAGTAGTTGATAAACATGAATTTAACTCTTTATTATTAGTGGTAATTTTTTTTTTTGTTCAGGTTCATTTTGAAAAATGAATTTCATTGAAGTTTGTTGTACAGTATTGCTCCATATTTTTATGCATCTTTGTAGAGCTTCCAAATAGCACCAAAGCAATCAGTATATGTGCTACATATCAAACAAAATGTTATTGAATGTTTGTTTTAAAATTGTAAAATTTACTTCTTTTGAAATAACTTGGTCATTTGATATACTTACTACTTAAAAAAAATGTATGACATAGTTTTGAATGGTGAGAACAATGACCAGATTTTTACTCTTATTGTAAAAAAAGTAAGTTACAATATAAACATGCTGTGATAAGACTGCTATGTAAATAATTTAAAACTTTACTCCCTAAAATTATGTTTGGCATATAAGTTCCAAAATAAAAATCAATAATCTTTATGTTTTGTTGTTAAATATGCCTATGTAAATTAGTACTGTGTATTATGAAATAAATTAGTTTTTATGTATATGACAGCATTGTAATATACAATTATAGCAATGTACAGCATTGTATTTGTAAAATATATTTATTTATTAAAGAATATAATCAGCAATTAAATGTTTATAATCATTCATGTAAGCCCTAAATTTTCTAAAAATACTTATGTTATGACAGTATCATGAATTATTATAATTATGTGATAGTATGATTAATTATTATAATTATGTGACAGTATGATGAACTATTATAATTATGTATAGTTATTATGACAGTTTCCAATGACAGAATTCAACATTCCTGAATAACATAAATAAATATTTCCTGTATACTGTAGCAAGGCCTCAATTTTATTGCATGAATGTATTTAAAATCCTTATTAACATAGCTGATTTGTATTAATTAATGAGGCACTAATGGCTCCCATGTACCTTTAGTACAACGTTATTTCAAACCAAACATTAATAAATGATATAATTGAGACTTGGTACTACTATATACTGCTTTGTTGTTACATATAAGTTCAACATTCACCTAATGCTGCTACAGCAGGACATCAATTTAATTAGCTAAGCCATAAGGATGAGAGTCCAAGAGTGCAATGCATGTCCAGAAACTTAATCCAATGATTCCACATATTACCACAATTGATGCCCTATAGTACAAGTGTCGCCCAAATTACAGAAACTGAATAATTGAACAAAATTTCCCCTTTTCATAAATTTTAATTTAAGTATACTTTTTACCTTCTGTAAGTGCTGTTTTTAACGAATCTAACGGCAAATGAAAAACTAATTTTCTCAGTTTCATCTTTTTGTCACTTAGCATGTTTTTCCACTAAGTTATTCAGTTGTCCCTGCTTTTAAGTCCCGAACTGGAGCTAGAACAGCGTAAAGAGATTTTTATCGTCTATTTGAAAGAATTGAAATGTTACAGTTAAGCATCATATAGATGATTCATTACCTTTCAACACCGCATCACCTTACAACTTACCTTTCAACAATGCATCTAGAGTATCCCACTTGGGGAGAGAGGTAATCCAGAACGAAGTATAGGGAAGATGTTAAAACTGGGTATTATCGACCTAGGCCATTTCATACAGATGCCAGCGTGTATGAGATAGGTGATGCGCTTGTTCAAATACAGGATGTATTAGAAAAACTCATTTATTAGGTTCATCTGTATCGTTATCAAATATCCGAAAAAATTACTCTTTACAGAAAAAAGTTTAGCTGTCGTGTGGTCCATAAATTAATAATTTTGACCGCATATATTTGGACGCTCTTTTTCCGGCATCATAAATCATCATGCTTATGTTGGCTTTCGAATCAGAAAGGTTAGCTGTAAATGGGCCTTAAGCCTGTAGGAATGTGACATTACTGATATCTTAAAAAAAAAATTTGAAAAAACTGACGCATTTGGACTGTCGAGGATTCTAGTGACCAAACCAAGGTTTCTTATGATTTTTTATGCTTACGCAAAAACTACGTGAAACGTGACTATATATTGAACAATTTATATGACCATACAATTAGCGAAACCTTAATAGGTAAATATAGCAAATGTGGTTCTAATACTTTTACACTCTAACATCAGATAATAGTGCATGTTTGTAAAGACTAGCGAGGGCAAATATGCTTAAGATTACACGATTGTATCCTCATCCTCAAACAACAAAGTACATAACACTAACATACCCTCCAGTTTTCCAAATCTAAGTGAAAATAAGAAGTACATACTCTGGTTATAGCAATAAAAGTAAATCTAAGTCATCCCTAAATGATCAGAACTGTCAAGTGGTTGAAAGCCATTGAATAAGGTCAGCAGTTAGCTTTGTGGGCCGGTCGACTCGTTAAGGGTGGGCCTAAGGAAGGGCAACCAAGGGTTTGAAGTCGCCTACCCACAGAAACATTTTAATCTCATTCTCTTCCTTATGTTTCCGCTCTGGTTTGACCCCTGAACCTTTTAAGGGAGGGTGGGGGTCAATGGGTTTGACTATTTTATAACGAAGCTTTGTCTTTTATTTTTGAACTGGATTTACCAAAGTCTGAGTTTCCTTATTTGTGAATTGACACGTTTAAGCTTTGTCTTCTATGCTTTTCGATTGTTTCCTATTACAGTAAAATTTCTAAAAGGTTATGTCGTAAGTACCTGCTATCAATAAGTATCTTTATAAATAGTTAAAATATATAAGCCACTAATTTAACAATGTTTCTAAAGCGTCGAACCCTAATTTCGATCAAGTTGGTCTACTCGTCTATTAATTTTTTATTGCTTAAAAAATGCATGTACATGAATAAAACATATGTTTTACGGGAACAAACAAAGTAAGTTTTTAAAATACTTTTTGTTTAAAAAAAACATCCACTTCAAATATACATCGTAAACCCAGCTTCAATGTGGCTTGGTTTGGTTTTTGAATTATCGTCGCACTAGAGCTACACGAGGGCTATTGGCGACGGGCGTCGTATCTTAGAACCACAGTCAGGTGACGAGCCAACACCTGAATAGGCACCCAACGCAATCGTTAAGGGCGATATTGTACGCAGCGTTAGGACTTTGAAGGATATTTTAACGTGCACTCCCTTACACGGGGTATTATTCGTCGGGCATTTTTGGCTGCACGGGCCGTTTATAGGTCGGCAGCTATTTTGGCGATGCCCGGACCCGAACCTGGGACCTTTCGCATGCTAAGCGAGTGCTTAACCGACTGGGCTCCCCAGCCCCACTTCAATGCGGCAAGGTTCAAATACCAAAGAAAATGACTTTATATTGTACAAATATGTACAAACAAAGACTTATACCTAAATTCTCAGCTCAATTTTAACTAGAAATTATTCTAAGAACTTTTTTCTAAAAAATTTAATAAAAATTTAAAAATTTTGATTTTAAATTTTTTAAAAAATAATTTCTAATTAAAATTGAGCTGAGAATTTAGGTATAAGTCTTTGTTCGTACATATTTGTACAATATAAACTCATTTTCTTGGTCATTTTTTTTTCAATTTTGACCTCACAATTTGCCGCGCAAGCCTAATCACAATGTGTTCAAATAGCTCCATGTTTAATATCATTTATTTTAGTTTTGGCTAAAATTTCATAAATTTTAAAACTTGTTTTATAATAAATAAATCCTGCAGAAATACATATAAAAAATTACATTTATATGTTGAGTAGTTAAAAAATTACATGAAAGATCAAACTATGTTTTGTAGTACCTTCTTTGCACATTTTTAAGACTTCCTATGACCCCTTAAGGGGGTTCAGTACCTTAAAATCGGTGAAAAAATCAAAAACAAAATTATTGGCTTAAAATACTATTACAACCTTTATTAATAAAGTCACAAAGTATCAAGACCATTGGAAAAATATTTCCTATCAAATATTACGAGGAAGCAAAAATCCTTCGTAAGGAAATGGGTTAACAATAAAAACTTAAAACGCGTTTTTCTCAGAACTTGATTTTTTGAACTTCGATGTACCTTTTCTCAAAAACTATGCTATATTTTCTCGTAAACTTTTTTTTATATGATGTAATACATAGTATAGATTAATCTGAGGTTATAAATTTTAATAAAACTAAAGTGAAAAAAAATTTATGGGGAAAAAAATTGAAAATTTTCATGATTTTTTGGGTACTTAAAAACTTATTTTATTAAAAAAAATTAACAGTTATTTTAAAAAAAAAATTTTAACTTCAGATTAATATATAAGGTTGGTATAACACACACAGAAAATTTTAAGATGATCTGATCAGTAGTTATTGTGAAAAGGTACAGCTGTGGAAATAAAAAAGTACCATTTGAGGTATTTCATCGGTTAGTAACCCTATAGAATCGGACCATTTTTGAGATTGTGTATAATTAACATTCTGAGTTAATTGCACGATACAAAATTTGTTTAAGGAGCCGTCTTCATATTAAAAATATTACGATCTTTGAAATTTCCAATAGCAACACCCAATTTTAATAACTTAGAAATGTTAAGCACTCTTGAAAACCCTTAAATCTAAGTTTTTGTTACATTTGGATGAATATTTGACGAGTTATTCAATCGAATCACTTGTGGACCTTTTGGGGATCATCTCTAAAATGACAAGCAAGCATGCATGCAAAGCCGTCTTTATTTATCAATTACACACGTAACCTTATACACAGTTCCCTAAAGGGTAATTAAAAAGTATTTTGTGATCTACTCAGCAAATTATAAATAATTTTTTTTAAAAAATTGGGATTTCGCTTAAACTTCTTGCCTTAAATTTATTTCTTTAAAAATATTAAGGGGTTTCCATTCATATTTTTTTTGAAAATTTATATAATAATTATTTTAAAATATAAAAATAGTTTTAAGTACCCCAATATTAAATGCATTTTGTTTGGGTTATTATAATTTCTTTTCAGTAAAAAATTCGTTTCATTATCTTAATTATTTATAGGTCGGGATAGTTTTTTATGTGCAACTCATTTAACATTATGGGACCTAAACTTTGCACGTCTCTAACTCCTCTAATAATGCTTAAAAACTAACAAAATTTGGCATTTCGTATTAACATAGGTCAGAGATTTGAAATATGGATTCAAAAAGAGGTGTTGCTATTGGAAATTTTAAAGTTAGTGACATTTTTAATATGAAGATGGCCCCTTATGCAAATTTTGTGTCATGCAATTAACTCAGAATGTTAATTGTTCACTATGTCAAAAAGGTCCGATTCTATAGGATGGTTTGGTTTGGTTTGAATTATCGTCGCACTGGAGCTACACGAGGGCTATTGGCGACGGGCGTCGTATTTTAGAACCACAGTCAGGTGACTCTATAGGATGACTAACGGCCAAAATAATCACTAGTGGGTACTTTTTTATTTCCACAGCTGTGCATTACAATTGGCCAATTTGACATTACCGGTATACAACATACCGAACCCCCTTAAATATGTCAAGAATTTTACTGGTTGTCAAAATGTTAGTAAAATTAAGTAATCTTCTCAAATTAAAATATTTTGAAAAAATTGAAAAATGAATATTTCCACACTTAACCCTTTAGGTTCTAAAACAGCCCGGACTGTGGTACAGCTGTGGAAATAAAAAAGTACCCACTAGTGGTTATTTTGGCCGTTAGTCATCCTATAGAATCGGACCTTTTTGAAATTGTGAACAATTAACATTCTGAGTTAATTGCACGACACAAAATTTGCATAAGGGGCCATCTTCATATAAAAAATGTTACTAACTTTGAAATTTCCAATAGCAACACCCCTTTTTGAATCCATATTTCAAATCTCTGACCTATGTTAATACGAAATGCCAAATTTTGTTAGTTTTTAAGCATTATTAGAGGAGTTAGAGACGTGCAAAGTTTAGGTCCCATAATGTTAAATGAGTTGCACATAAAAAACTATCCCGATCTATAAATAATTAAGATAATGAAACGAATTTTTTTCTGAAAAGAAATTATAATAACCCAAACAAAATGCATTCAATATTGGGGTATTTAAAACAATTTTTATATTTTTAAATAATTATTATATTAATTTTTTAAAAAAATATGAATGGAAACCCCTTAATATTTTTAAAGAAATAAATTTAAGACAAGAAGTTTAAGCGAAATCCCGATTTTTAAAATTTTTTATTCATAATTTTCTAAGTAAATCACAAAATACTTTTTAATTACCCTTTAGGGAACTGTGTATAAGATTACGTGTGTAATTGATAAATAAAGACGGCTTTGCATGCATGCTTGCTTGTCATTTTAGAGATGGTCCCCAAAAGGTCCACAAGTGATTCGATTGAATAACTCGTCAAATATTCATCCAAATGTAACAAAAACTTAGATTTAAGAGTTTTCTAGAGTGCTTAACATTTCTAAGTTATTAAAATTGGGCGTTGCTATTGGAAATTTCAAAGATCGTAATATTTTTAATATGAAGACGGCCCCTTATGCAAATTTTATATCGTGCAATTAACTCAGAATGTTAATTGTACGCAATCTCAAAAAGGTCCGATTCTATTGGATGACTAACGGATGAAATAACCTCAAGTGGGTACTTTTTTATTTCCACAGCTGATGTAGCTGTGGAAATAAAAAAGTACCCACTTGAGGTTATTTTGGCAGTTAGTCATCCTATAGAATCGGACCTTTTTGACATTTTGAACAATTAACATTCTGAGTTAATTGCATGAAACAAAATTTGCATGAGGGGCCATCTTCATATTAAAAATGTTACTAACTTTAAAATTTCCAATAGTAACACCCCTTTTTGAGTCCATATTTCAAATCTATGACTTATGTTAATACGAAATGCCAAATTTTGTTAGTTTTTAAGCATTATTAGGGGAGTTAGAGACGTGCAAAGTTTAGGTCCCATAATGTTAAATGAGTTGCTCATAAAAAACTATCCCAATCTATAAATAATTAAGATAATGAAACGAATTTTTTACTGAAAAGAAATTATAATAACCCAAACAAAATGCATTCAATATTGGGGTATTTAAATTTTTTTTATATTTTTAAATAATTATTATATCAATTTTTTAAAAAAAATATGAATAGAAACCCCTTAATATTTTTAAAGAAATAAATTTAAGACAGGAAGTTTAAGCGAAATTCCAATTTTTTAAAAATTTTATTCATAAATTTTGTATCGTGCAATTAAATCAGAATGTTAATTGTACACAATCTCAAAAAGGTCCGATTCTATAGGGTGACTAACGGATGAAATAACCTCAAGTGGGTACTTTTTTATTTCCACAGCTGTACTAGTAAGGGCTCGATAATGCTATTCTTTTAATAAATTATGCGGCAACAACGTGCTTACTTAGTGAAAGTGTTAAAAGTTGCCGGCAAATAAGTCGCCAAGCGTTTGTTTGGGATTAATATTGAAGCGATCAATAGCTTCAGTTAGCAAACCTGTTTTTGTATAGGTGTTAGACTTGTAAACATTTCTGTCGTATTCTTATCTCTAGACAGGGGCACTTTTGTTTGCCTCACCCTGTATATACACAAAAAATAATTATTTCAAAATATATAGAAAGCACATTTCTTTAATTTTTACTATTCATGTCTTTTATTTGCACATTAAAAAGTAAAATATATCCTCTAATTCTGTTAAAACGCAGTGCAATCTTTTATTATTATTATTAATTATTCAAGATTCACAAAAAAATAAACTAGTACACATCAAACCGCTAGGGCCTTGTTATTTTCCTAGTGAATGGAAAATAGTCGATGCTATATTTAACCCTCTAATGCATACTGTTACCGTTTGGTAACAAGTAACATAATCCACTTTATTCTATTAAATTAGAGCTCCTCCTCGACAAATCTGTGTTTTTTCCATCTATTACATTTCATTTTAAAGTTTTAGTTACTAATAATCCTCATAGATGACAGTAGTAAAAGTGTATTCAAGATTAAAGAGTGAGGTTATTAACTTTTGTGAAATTACGTTTTTGGCAGTATTCACAAAGAATATTAATATTAGCACTAAATATACTAATAAATTGTTTTGAAAAATTAATCATAGTTAAAAAGGGGTTATTTTGAAATATTTTTAGCAGTTTTCTAGTCATTATTATTAAAATTGGAATTTTGCAGTTGTTTTTTGTCATATGGAATTTTTTTTAAAAATTGAAATTATTGAAATTCTAATGCAGTTAAATTTTTTTTAGTATTTTTCCCATAATGTGTGAGTATTAAAGACACATGTATATTTTTTTGGGATGAAAATAAAAATTCATGCATTAGAGGGTTAAAAATAAACGCTGTAATTCCCAAAATGAAATTTCTATTGAAAGAAGATTTTTGTTTGTTTGTTTGTTTGTTTGTTTTTGGAAACGATGATTTTTTGTATAACTTGTATAAATAAATATGTGTGTGCATTTGTTTATTTAAAGATCTCATGGTGTTTAAAAAACAGGTTATTTTATTTTCCCTCATAGGGATGTTGGTGTGAACTAACCGGCGAATGCTACGACATCAATAATTGTCACACCGGGATACCACGGTACGTGAATTTAATTAGCTTTTACACCGTGGCACATTTTCAACGCTTAATTAAATTAGTTAAGAATCGGATCCAGTTTTTTTTTTTAAAGAACGGAACTAATCAGAGGCAACATCCGTTTTAAAAAATAAATTAAATTGCATTGGAATACTTTCTTTACTGATCTATTGCACTTTCAGTGCTTTTCTTTGGTAATTTGTAATGGAAGAATCCGTCTTGTAAAGGATTGATTCCACAGTCCGCTTGGACGAGTATAGCTTCTATGAAGACCGATTGGCTCGTTATTGAGTTAATTTATCTTTATCTAATTAATTAATCTTTTAACTATCCAATTCAGTGGTCATACAATCTATTTTGTGCCGGCGTAAATCAAGCCTTAAGAGCTAATAAGCCCGACCGACCGCGGGTTTCAAAACCAAAATGCATCTGTGTTAATCCAATTTTAAAAAAATATTTTATTAGCCATATCTTTCCAGCTGTATTGATGCTAATTCCAAGTCACTGTAGTGTAAGTCACGATTTAAGAGGAGATTAAAAGTTTTTTAAATTAAAAAATTAATCAAATGAAATAAAGTATATCACATTATTTAGTTATAATTGTAGATTAACTATTTCACTATTTTTTTTTCATTTAATGTTAAAAGTTATGGGGATAATTCTTTTAACAAACGTGGTCTTGCACTACAGACAGGATAATTTTGCATGGAATTACCCTTTTGCATGGAATTATGATAAATAATATATTAATTTGGGGGATGATATATATTTTTTTTTATATGATATATTAATTTTTTAATAAATTATTTTATACAGAGTGAGGCAAAGGAAAGTGGCCCCAACGTGGAGATAAGAATACGACAGAAATGTTGTCAAGTCAAAAACCAATACCAAGACAGGTTTGCTAACTAAAGCTTTTGATCGCTTCAATATTAAGCACAAACAAAAGCTTGGCGACTTATTTGCCGGCAACTACGCTATTCTTTGAGAAGCTATTTCAAATTAAATACAGGGTGGTTATAAAATAACGTTCGCTATTCGGAGTGGTCTGTAGCTTTAATGAATAATCCAAATGCAACAAACTTTGAGACACTTACTAATCAAGAAGGGGGGAAAAGAATGGAATCACAAAAAAACAAACTCGTCACTTGACGAGGGTTCTAAATTACGAGGCGTAATTGGTTGTGTTGGCCGCAATTAGCCACAATTGGCAATGCCTCGTAATTTAGAACCTTGGTCAAGAGACGAGTTTCTTTTTTATGATTCCATTCTTTTTGAAAAAAAGAAACTCGTCTCTTGACCAGGGTTCTAAATTACGAGGAGTAATTAGCTGTTTTGGCCGCCTTAGCAAATTGGTCGTATTTGGCCATAATTAACGATGCCTCGTAATTTAGAACCCTGGTCAAGAGACGAGTTTGTTTTTTGTGATTATTCTTTTTTATGATTATTTTTTAGGATTATTTTTTGTGATTCCATTCTTTTTCCCCCTTCTTGATTAGTAAGTGTCTCAATTTTTGATGCATTTGGATTATTCATTCAAGCTACAGACCACTCCGAATAGCGAGTTTTGTCTAATAACCACCCTGTATAAATAAGGCTTGTAGAGCTGATTAATAAAAGTTCCCACTAGGGATTATTTTTACTGGCAAATGCTCCGAGTTTTCGATTCCTCAAAGTGAGGAAATTTGAATCGTCATTTTTATGAGGATTTGAATGTCGTCTAATCTAAAGAAATATTTCGTCATTTTTGAGCATGTGAGTACAACAATGAGATTCAGTTTCCTCAAAATCAAGATACAGAATCGTCAAATCAAGGTTGTCAAAGTGAGGATTCGCGTTTACTCAAAAGTCACGTGATTGTTTAACGAAATAATCCTCAAAATTAACGAAATGAGTCTTGAGGATTAATGAATCGCCAAAGATGAAAGCGTTATTTCTGAGAGTGTATACAAGTAATGAATTACACTTAACACTTTCGCTACGCAGGATTTGTGTTTCCGCGTAATATGTGATAAAAAAATATCATTATCGAATCCTTAGTTGTAAGGCCGTTTTAGTAGTGAAAGGGTTGAAAAAATAAGCTAAGCACAAAAAAAGTTCTGCGTTTCACTTGACCAGAGTTCGAAATTACGAGAAACAACGGATTTTAATTGAAGTTATTTTAATTGAAGTTATTTTAATTGAAGTTGTTTTAATTGAAGTTATCTCATTTAGTTTTTATTTAAATAATATTCTGAAATTTGAATGATATTTCTTGTATTGATAATTCGTTATTTCTAATCCAAAAAGTAAAGTTATATTTAAAAAAAAAAACTTTAAAACATAAGCAATAAATTTAAATCGACAAAAATCCAAAACAGCCGTCATTATTTTTTTAAAGAAAATGCATACAAAATGGAAATTCTGAATGATAATACCTCTAAAACAATGACAACGTTGGTCCTCTTTCGATCTTCGCTAACCGGTGATCTTTCGTGCCTAATCTGTTTCTCAGTTTTTAATTTTTGAAGCTTAAAAATGCCTCAGAATATTAGTGGGTAAAATTGGGGTTTGGGTTTAATACAGTAAGTCCTGCTTATCCGAAAGATACGGGACCAAAATTGAGCAGCAAAAATAAAAAAATTACTGCATCATTTGAGAAATAAATCAAACTTTGTAAGTACGTATTTATTTTTTGTGTATTTTGAAGTTTTCAAATTCCTCAAAATAGCAGGCCCCAAAATAGAATTACACTAAAAAAATAAGCTAAGCAATAAAAAAAAATTCAAGTTCAATCGTGGAAAATAGAAATTGCGAATGATAATACCTTCAAAACAATGACAGCGTTAGTCCCCGCTAATAGGTGATCTATTAATTATTAATTTTGAAGTTTTAAAATTCCTCAAAATATCACGCCTCAACATAGAAATCCACTGAAAAAAATAAGCAATAAAAGTTCTACGTTTCGTGGAAAATGAAAACTGCGAATGATAATTCCTCCAAAACAATGACAGCGTTAGTCCCCGCTAATCGGTGATCTATTGATTATTAATTTTGAAGTTTTAAAATTCCTCAAAATATCATGCCTCAACATAGAATTCCATTGAAAAAAAAATAAGCAATAAAAAATTCAAGTTCTATGTTTCTTGGAAAATGGAAATTGCGAATGATAATACCTCCAAAACAATGACAGCTTTAGTCCCCGCTACTAGGTGATCTATTAATTATTAATTTTGAAGTTTTAAAATTCCTCAAAATATCACGCCTCAACATAGAAATCCACTGAAAAAAATAAGCAATAAAAGTTCTACGTTTCGTGGAAAATGAAAACTGCGAATGATAATTCCTCCAAAACAATGACAGCGTTAGTCCCCGCTAATCGGTGATCTATTGATTATTAATTTTGAAGTTTTAAAATTCCTCAAAATATCATGCCTCAACATAGAATTCCATTGAAAAAAAAATAAGCAATAAAAAATTCAAGTTCTGGGTCATTCTCTGTAAATGGGACAAATTGCACTTTTAAAAACTGGGAAGAAAATATTTTTCTTATTGAATAATTATCTTTATATGTATTGCTCCTATTCATACATAGTAAAAAAAAAATGGTTTAGATCCATTTGATGACTTTATTTTTTAAAAAATACATATTTTCCATACTTGAAAATTGACGTAAACTTCCTTAGATTCTGAGCATGCGCAACAGACAATATAGATGTGCATGCAACACCGAAAACACTGCATGCCTTTATGACCTGCCCCTAAAGTTACGCATGGTGCTTCAGTTCAAAAACGCATGATTTAAATCTATGTGGGAAGAAGTTTGGTTGAATAAAAAGGTGCACTAAACCTATAGTAGACAGAGTACAAGATATATATCTTTATAGGAATGCGAGTTTTTTCTTTAAATGGGAAAGTTTGGTTAGGTTGGTTTGAAATACCGTCACACTACGGCTACATGAGGGCCAATTGGCGACTGGCATCGTAATTTAGAACCCTGATCAAGTGATGAGGTCGACACCGACCATACTTGAATATTGGCGTTTTGTCAAGTATAATTTCAATGGAAAAAATTGTGTTACATAAGGGTATAATATGAGTATGACGTAAATTGGAGTAAGCGACTTCTGATCGAGAAGAGCGGCTGAAAAAATTGCAACCGCATTTTATTTTACATTTTTCGTCATAAATCTCATGATGATAACGTGACTGTGGGTCTAAATTACGATACCCTATATCAATAGCAATAGTGTAGCTCTAGTGTAAGGATATATAAAACTAACCCTAACTATTGATCACAACGTAGAAGAAGATACGAACCTCGTGAAATATTTAAAGCATGACTTTTTAAAAAAATTTACAGGTGAAATGAAACAACCGATCGGCATTGAATGCGCTTGGAAAAAAAAATCCAAGTTGAAGTTATCCAATGTGGACTGACCTTTAAGGCTGATATGTGAGTTAGTGACGTGTGAGTGAGTGACGATTCCGCAGAAAAAGTCAAATAACATCATTTTCAAAAAAAATTGTATAAGGTTTAGAGATTGTATGTTAATCTACATTCAAATGCCCACAATTTGAGACTATTAAAAAAATTCTTGCACTTATCTATAATCAGTAAATGAGATTGAGTGAGTGACGACTCTAAAAGACTCCCATGATATTTGTCATGTTTAAAGTACTGTAAAAACGTTATCACTCAAGGATCAAAGCAACTGTTGGCTGATTTAGAAGCCTCAATCCTTTAGGAATAATATGCCAATTTAAATTCGATTTCTTAGTCTTCCAGTAAGTTTTTAATTGAACTTTAAAGCAGTGTTGTAGGAGTGACTCTAAAACCCAGGGACACATACTTACTCATAAAATTACAAAAAACTGCTAAAGGTAGAAAAACACCAGATACATTTTCGGAAACTACAGAAACTAATTAACCATAAATCGTTCCGCCAAAAAGGATTCTATATTTAAAACAGCTATATTTAGGTAGTTAAAAGTTGTAAAAGCATGTAGGGACAGTGTGAGGGAGTGACAAATCGGGTATTTAAAAGAAATTTTATGTAAGTAAATTATAATTATTTGATATTTTTTAGGTGGGACTAGTTAGGTTGTGGGCGAGTTTACACTAATAAATCACAAACTTGCATATATAATTTGAAAATAAAGAGTAAAGTGTCCGGGACATTGATTTGTTCCTTTTACAGAGAATGACCCTTCTATGTTTCTTGGAAAATGGAAATTGCGAATGATAATACCTCCAAAACAATGACAGCTTTAGTCCCCGCTACTAGCAGCCAAAAAGTGAGAAAGAGAGAGGTTGTCTTAAACCTGAAGAAATTTCTGAGGCTGAGAGAAGAATAGTAAAAATGATCCAAGAAGGTTCTTTTATGTGTGAGGAAGAAAAATTGAAAACCTTAAAAACCTTTAAGGATGAGAAAAATATCATCAGATTGAAAACCAAGCTCATTTTCCGTGAGGATACTGAAGAGTTCAGAAGCCCAGCTGTACTTCCATCAGAACATGAAGTTGTAAAGCGACTAATATTTCATTATCATGTGAAAATGCAACATGCTGGTACACAAATGCTGCTGAATCTTCTTAGAGAGAAATACTGGATCATTAATGGGAGGAGAGCTGTTAGGTCGATTGTGCGTAAGTGCATCAAGTGCAGGAGGTTCTCAGCGAAGAATCTTGATACATCTTCAGCACCTCTTCCTGAGAATAGAGTGAAGGATGCAGCTGTTTTTGAAATTTGTGGTATAGATATGGCTGGTCCCTTGTATTTAAGGGATAAAAGGAAGGCATGGATTTGCATCTTTACTTGTGCGATATACAGAGCAGTGCATTTTGAACTGGTTACATCTCTCTCCACTGAGTCCTTCTTATTAGCCTTGAGACGATTTGTCGCACGCCGAGGACGCTGTAAAGTTATTTATTGCGATAATGGGACCAATTTCGTTGGTGCCGCTCGTCTTTTGAAAAATCTAGAATGGAATAAAATCACTGCTGACACTTCTTTGTTTCCAATCCGGTGGAAATTCAATCCGCCCACCGCTGCCTGGTGGGGTGGGTTTTGGGAGAGATTGATAGGAGTTTTGAAGAAGTTGTTAAGAAGTGTTTTGGGTCGTGCTTCATTAAGTTATGAAGAGTTGGTGACCATTATCTGTGATTGCGAATCAATTGTGAACTCACGCCCCTTAACATATGTGTCAGAGAATGAAAGCGAGCTTATACCTTTAAGTCCTAACTTGTTTTTCCAGGACTTGAAAACCTCAGGTGTTCCTGATATTGAAGAAGTTGATCACCAGAGCCTTAACAAGAGGTTGATATACCGAAGAAATCTACAAAGTGATTTGAGGAAACGATTTCGATCTGAGTACTTAGGAGCTTTAATTCAAAGATCAGAGAGAAAGAGAATATCGAGTGTATCTGTAGGAGATGTAGTGTTGATAGGAAGTGACAACACTAAGAGAATCAACTGGCCACTTGGCCGAGTAGTGGAGGTACTCCCTGGTAAAGAGGGGATCGTTAGACTAGTGCGGTTACAAACATCTACCGGTCAAATGCTAAGACCAATTCAGAGGCTTTTCCCCCTGGAGATCACTTCTGAGTTTGGTGAAAATATCAGAGACAAAATGAAAGTGGTGAAAGATCATTCTAAAGTGTCCAAGGCACCGATTGTGAGTGATGTAAACTCTATTCCCCGTACTGTGACAACTAGATACGGAAGAGTAATTCAAACTCTAAAAAGACTTGGCTTGTAATTTTAATCATTTAGATTTGAAAGTTTTAATAGTATGTAATCTTTTTTTAGGAAAATGTGTTCAAAATTTTAATAAGTTAAAGTCTTAACTTAGGTGGGAGGATGTTGCGTTAAAGCCTAGAAAAATAGGTAGAGCAAGTTCACTAACGCTCTCCTACCTACTGTTTTATAATGTTTTAGTTTTTGGCATTGCTTAAAGTGAAAGTTGTAAAAATGTTATATCTTGTAACTTGTCAGTTGTTAAAATGTGTTTGAGAATAAAAGTTGTCATTTTTTAGTGAGTTTTGAATATTTTAAGAAGTTGAGTTTTGAATATCTTCAAGTGATTATTTAATAGAGTTCGGGTTCTTCATTGCTAAAAGTAGCGGACTAGAATATCCTATTTTCAACAGCTTTAGTACCCGCTAATAGGTGATCTATTAATTATTAATTTTGAAGTTTTAAAATTTCTCAAAACGGAAGAATTCCACTAAAAAAAAAATAAGCTAAGCAATATAAAAAAAGTTTTCATGGGAAATGGAAATTGCGAATGATAATACATCCGAAACAATGACATCTTTAGTCCCCGCTACTAGGTGATCTATTAATTATTAATTTTGAAGTTTTAAAATTCCTCAAAATATCATGCCTCAACATAGAATTCCATTGAAAAGAAATAAGCAATAAAAATTCAAGTTCTACGTTTCGTGGAAAATGGAAATTGCGAATGATAATACCTCCAAAACAATGACAGCGTTAGTCCCCGCTAATCGGTGATCTATCGTGCCTAATCTGTTTTTCCTCTCCAAAAGCCCCTCATCTCTTGATCTTGACCTTTGGCCACGCCGCTGTGATCGGGTTCACAGAGGAGTGTCTTACGCTGGCCTACGTAGCAGGCTTCGAGCCCGCCTATGCAGTTCACTGAACCCTAGCATTTTTTTTTTACCTGTCTAATAACAAGTCTTGCCATTGCTCGGTGTCTCACTAACTGACATACCTCGTTGGGTCCCTTTGCTAAGGGAGACGGGAGCTACTTGGGGCATGCAGTTGGTTCTTGTTGCTGTTGATTTTTTTTAAAAACAGGTATAGGGATTTTTAGAATCAGCGAAGTACAGTAGAGTCTCGTTTATCCGAATCCCGGTTATTCGAAATTAGGTTTATATATATAAAAAAAAACCCTACCTTTTTGGTTAAAATATGAAATGTATACGCATAAATAAATGCACAAAAAATAAGTACGTACTTACAAAGTTGGATTTCTCAAAATATGCAGTAATTTTTTTTTTTTTTTTTTTTTTTTTGCTGCTCAATTTTGGTCCCATACCTTTTGGATATGCGGAACTCTACTGCAAAACAAATTTGAAGGAAAAAAAATATCATTTAGTTAGTTAGTTATTAACCCGGCAAAAGGCGCTTGGGTATTTTATACCCCAAGGATTTTTTTTAGAACTAATATTCTTATTTAACTTATTTTTTCCAAAGTTTACCGTTAAGAATTGAAGTCACTCGATTAACTTTTGTTCTGAAATTGTGTACGGCAGAGAGACCCCTAAAAATAATCACAATCAAAATGTGTCGTCAATAGCCTGCTCCTGCTCTCTGTTAAATTTTGAGAGGGCTGGGGAGCTCAGTCGGTTAAGGCGTTCGCCTTGCATAGGGAAGGTCCTAGGTTAGGTCAGGGTATCATCAAATCAACTGCTGGCGTATAAAGGACCCACTCAAAAATAGCCTACGAATAACACTTCGTACAGAGGGTGTGCACGTTAAATATGCTCCATATTCAAAACGCTGCGTACGATGTGGGCCTTAACGGTTGCGTTGGTTGCCTACTCATGTGTCGGCTCGTCCCTTGACTGTGGTTCTAAATTTAGACTCCCGTCGCCAATAACTCTCGTGTAGCTCTAATGAGACGATTATTCAAACTAACCTCACGATAACGAACCTTTTGTTTTGTTTAACGAAATAAAACAAATATTTTACTGGAATCAAATATCATTTAGTTAGATACTAAATTTTGAAGATTTAAAATGCAATGGGTGGCATTGGGTTTTGGGTTTAATAGTCGTTTACTACACTCTTAAAACAAAAGAGTGAAATCCACTCCAGTTGGAGAAGTGCATTTTCGACACCCTAAAGGCATGCATATTTTCTCAGACTGAGTTAAAATCACTCGTTTGGAGTGATCCTGTCGGAGGTTTAACACACAAAGGATCCACTCCAAAAGAAGAAGTGCATTTTCCAGTCTGGAGGAGTGAAATCCACTCAGACTGAGTTAAATTAGGAGTGTTATGACTTATGACTTATGACTTTCTTGGTGGGGGGCAAGATCGCCAAGCACTGCGACTATAAGTCTATTGTAAATTCGGAGTGTTTGTTTTAAGAGTGTAGGCATAAGTGCCCTTATACCAGTAATTATCCTTTATATACTAACTTTCGTTATTATTATCGTCGCCCTAGAGCTACATGAGGGCTATTGGCTACGGGCGTCGTATTTTAGAATCACAGTCAAGTAAACTCAAGGCGACAGTAAACTCAAGTAAACCTGGCAACAGCACCATGGACCAACACATAGACAATATCAGAGACATAACATAGAGTGGACTGCGCATTGGCAAACCTAAAGTGTCCTAAACATCTAACTTACACAGTCACATGACTGTGTCGCGTTTGGCTCGCATCTATGGCGAGTTTACCATTTGGCGAGTTTTTCCACAACGACCTGAACACAGAGGCCGACAATCTAATGTTATGATAAAGAAGCTTGGAAAGGAGCAAGGATGAATCCCTAGTATTTTAAGATCCTCTTAATAGATATCAGATTATTTCTTTGATTTTGTGAGTCTATTTAAGATTACTTGAACAATTGAATGTGGACTCTTTACTAAAAATTAATTTAAAAGAACATTAGTAGGTTTATGTAGAGTGTTGCTGTAATATAAGTTGGTAATTGACATGGTGAACATTTTCTGCCGTCTCTATAACTTTCGTTCTAACGGTCCGATTTTAAAAAAAAAAAAATCAATTTTTTTTTTTTTTGAAATATTGCTTCTTCCTTTATTTCACCTGGAATAAATCAACTTTCTAAAACACATCAATATATTCCAAATTCAGCAAATGTTCTACTTTTTAAATATAAATAACTCAAACACGATTGCAAAAACAGGTTTCGTTTTGACCAAATTGTAAAAAAATATTCTACTTCTAAGCTGTCAAATGTTCAGACCATTAATTTAATTGATTTGGCCCAAAATATTTATTATAATTAGAGTTCTAACAACGTTGATTTAATCATGGATATGATTCTTCAGTATAAAAGAGCTTTTAGAATAAATTCCCTCGAAAGAAATTATAGTTTATGAAGAACACACAATTACTAAAAGTATGCAGAACTAAATAAATTTTACCCGTGAAGTGTGACTAATCCTTTTTTATACCCCTCTTTACAATTAGGAATTCACAAGCATTTGGCATCTTGCACAAAACGTTACTGAATTAAGAGTACAACATTCACGATTCATGCTCAGAGATTAAAAGAATGTAATTAAATATTTATTATAAAAGCCAAAAGAGAAAAATACCAACAATGCTCAAAAAATCGTCTGCAAAAACATTAAAAAAAATTCAAGCTGCCGTGATTGGTAGAAACCCACGTGACTTGGGTATTGATGGTAGTCTCCACTTCGGTTTGCTAGCTGATATTCAGGTCTGGCGACAATTTGGAATAGTTCGTAACGAAACGGTAGCGATAAGTTGCCATATGTAGCAACCTTTCCCCTCTTGGCGATTTATGATGTTTAGGACATAATGCTAATCTGCAAGGGATGGCGGTTTTCCAGAAAAAAACGGTTTTCCATTTTCCATCGGTTTTTCCCTAAAAAAAACGGTTTTCGATTCCTAAGGGCCTCATACAAAAAAACCGGTTTTCAGTCAAAACCGGGACCACCGGTTTTTTGAAAACCGGTTTTGGTTTTCCATCCCAAGCTGCTTTACTATTAATGCGCAGTCCACTCTATGTTATGTCTCTGGACAATATAGGGTGCCATGTGATGTGGGGCTCGATGGCCGAGTGGTTTGGATCGCAGGCCATAACGCTAGCAGTCCGCAGGCTGTAACGGGTGTGGGTTCGATTCCCGCCCTTACCCTGGGTGTACTAATTCCTTTCTCAGTATCAAAATTATAAATTAATTAACACATTTGCCACTCTATTCGGGCTCCGTAGTGAGCCATGGCTGCCGATGGTAGCTCAGTACGAGTCGTTCCTCTACCGTTGAACTATTTGATTCGAATCAAATAATCTTTTAAATAGTTAATTATTAATTTGAAAGTTTTAAAATGCCTCAAAATAGCAGAGGGCGACGTTATTTTTTTTTATAATTTATCAATTAGTAATTGAATAACCCAATACAGAGAAATGCTCGTGATATTTGCGAAGTCCAAAGTCCCGACTGCTTTAGCGTACGATGTCTCTCGAAGTTACGTTGGGTGCACGCTTAGTTGCCGACGTCGTCACTTGACCTGGGTTCTAAACTACGAAAAACAACGGATTTTTATTGAAGTTATTTCAATTGGTTTGAATTAAAATAATATTCTGAAATTTGAATGATACATTACGTGTATTGATAATTCGTTATTTTCAATCCAAAAAGTACAGTTATATTTTAAAAAAAACTTTAAACATAAGCAATAAATTGAAATTGACAAAAATCCAAAACAGCAGTCATTATTCTTTAAAATTAAACTGCATGCAAATGTATATCCTTTTCTCATGCTTAAAAATTTCAAAGATAAAGAAAATTAACGACCCACTTAAAATTAAAAGCAAAATAGTAAATAAAATTAGCTATCATGTATCAGTAAAAAATTACTACACTTCTAAACGAATTTATGCATTTAGTGATTTTTATTGAAGTTATTTCAATTAGTTTTTATTTAAATAATATTCTGAAATTTGAATGATATATTTCGTGTATTGATAATTCATTATTTTCCCAATCCAAAAAAGTACATATATTAAAAAAAATACCTTTAAAACATAAGCAATAAATTTTAATTGACGGAAACCCAAAACAGCTGACATTATTTTTGAAAGGAAAATGCAGGTAAATGTATTTCCTGTTCTCATGCTTACAAAAATTTAAAAAGTTTAGAAAATAAACGACCCACTTAAAAATAAAAACAAAATAGTAAATAAAATTTACTATCCTGTATCAATAACAAATTACAATCATCTGTATCAATATCAATAACAAATTACTACACTTCTAAACTAATTTATATATTTAGTGTATATTTCATTTTCAAATATAAGTGTTTACCTTTTTCGTAAACATCATTATTTCTAGTTTATTTAACCCTTTCAGTCCCAATTACAATTGGCATCATTATTTTAGAAAAAAAATTCTGATCGTCTATAGCCATTTAGATATAAAAAAGCACATCATTCGATTTTTCAAACTTTTTTCTACTAGAATATTTTTTATTAATCCCAATAGATATCAGCCCTGTTATTTTTTTTTTAATTATGATCAGAAACATGATGATGCCAAATGGCATCACTGGGACTGAAAGAATTGAATGACTTATGTACATCGCAGTGTGTTTTTGCATAGTGTAAATAAAGGAGAAGTTAGTTAATTGTGAACTAATAGAAACTCTGTTCAAATTAAAATTATGTTGGGGGGTAGGGGTAGACACATATATATTCCGGCTTGTGGGTTTGATCGATCAGGGACACACTTATAAAGCTTTCGTGAAGTCCGAATCCACTTGGTTTAACCCTCTAATGCATACTGTTGCCATATGGCACTTATTATATATAACATAATACTTTATTCTACACTGCTCAAAACAATTAGGGGAGCACATGTTTTAAACCCTTTCGCTCCCAATGATTCCATTGGGAATCATCAGCTTGTGATTTTTTTTCTGACTAAGTTAAATTCGCAACTTATGTATCGTTAGATACATCATTATATGGAAGAATAACGTATTTTGAAGAATTTAATATATATTTTTTTAATATTAATGAAAATATGAAAAATATGGTAAAATAAATTTCACATTAAAACAGTTTTAGAAAATAAATTGACCCTAAATTTTTCATGCATGCATTTTTTAGATGTTTAAAAATATATTTCAACTATTTTTAACAAAAAAAGTTTTGAAAAAATTATTGTTATAATTTATTAAAAAGTTATTATTCCATTTCCCCCCGTTAAATTTAAGTATTAAAAACTTAAGATTTTTTCTCCTGTTTTTTACTATTTCATTTCGAATGCATAGTGAACTTATTTAACAAATTTCAGATTTATAGGATAAAAATTAAAAAGTTGGGAGTGAAGTTAAAGTTGGAATTAAAAAGTGCTCCCCTAATTGTTTTGAGCAGTGTATTAAAGTAAAGCTCCCTCTCAACAAATCTGTGATTTTGTCATCTATTACATTCCATTTTGAGGTTTCAGTTACTAATAACCCTCATAGATGACAGTAGTAAAAGTGTATTCATAATTAAAGAGTGAATTTATTAACTATTGTGAAATTACGTCTTTAGCAGTATTCAAAGTACACTGCTCAAAACAATTAGGGGAGCACTTTGCGTACTTTTGTTTACCCATCCAGTTCCAACTTCTTTTTTTTATTATAAAAAATCTAAAATTTATGAAATAGATTCCTTGTGCATCCAGATTGAAATGGTAAAAAACAGGAAAGCAAATGTTATTTTTTTAAATCAAAATTTAAGGGGCGGAAAATTGGAATTATAACTTTTGAATAAAATATAACAATAATTAAAAAAAAATTATTGTAAAAAAAAGATAAAATCAAATTTCAGACTTCTAAGAATGCAAGCGTCAAGAATTTAGGGTCAATTTATTTCATATAAGTTTTTGGGAGGGAATTTTATCTTACCAAGTTATCCATATTTTCATTCAATTAAAACAATCATTATTTATTTTTTCAAAAGACATGATTCTTCCATGCAACGATAAATAAGTAAGAGTTCAACTAAATGAGAAAAAAAATCGGAAGCTGATGATACCAAATGGAATCATTGGGGGTGAAATGGTTTACACCATGCATTCCCCTAATTGTTTTGGGCAGTGTATATCTATTAGTACTAAATACAAATATAAATTGTTTTGAAAAACAATTCTAGTTCAAGAGGGTTGTTTTAAAATGTATTTAGTAGTTTTCTAATCGTTCTTATCAAAATTGGAATTTTGTAGCTGGTTTTTTAAATATGGGCAAAAAATTTAAAAAACAGAGATTATTTAAATTCCAATGCAGTTAATTTTTTTTCAGTATTTTTCCCAAAATGTTATTAAATATACAAATATATTTTTTTCGGGATGAAAAACAAATCATGCATTACAGATTTAAGGTAGGCGAATACCCAAAATTCTAAAATTTTTACTATTACTTTAATCTTTTACAAATTTGGCATAGTGATTTCAGATATAATGAACAATGCTTTTTGGGCAATTTTTTTATTTAAATATAATTGATTTATTTTAAACGGTGTTTTTCAACAAAAAAAGGGGTTTACGCCAACACTTCTAGCATAAACAGTTTTACATTAATTTACCTAAAATTTTTCACAGATGCTATTTCAATATATATCTGTGCCATGAACCTCTACCATCTGGTGTAAGTATACAATTAAAAAAAAAAAACGTCCAAGTGTAAGTTAATCGAAAAAATCCTTTTTTTTTTGTCGTTAATTTATAACATTTTTCTTAATAACTTTTTTTCTTGTAATTTGTATGTAACTCTAGAGGGTCATTGCATGTATCAGTTCAAAACGAAGAGTTTAACACAAAATAAATGTTCATAGGATGAAAATTCAATGGGGTAGACTTGTTGGTGTAAACCTCTTTTTTTAGTAGAAAAACACCGTTTAAAATAAATAAATTATATTTAAATAAAAACAAAAGCCTAAATAGTATTATTCATTATATTTGAAATCACTATGCCAAATTTGGAAAAGATTAAAGCAATAGTAAAATTTTTAGAATTTTGGGAAATTTTGGGTTTCGCCTACCTTAAATAAGAGTAAAAATAACACCCATTAACTTTTTATTACCCAAGAACAGGTGCGAAATATTCTTATTTTCCCGGTGCCCTTCCTTGGTTTGGGCTCCTTTGGCGAGTTTGGGGGATTTGGACATCACGGCTTTTGAATGATTCGAGTCGAGCCAACACCTCCTATGTTATTTGGCTCGTGTATGGATTAGCATGGGGATGTATGCTGATTTGAATCGCTCGGGTGGGCTTGGCATTACCGGGAATTTCACTTTTTGCAGTTTTTTTTTAATCATTTACTTCTGATTTAGATAATCTTTTAGTTATCTTGCTGTATGCAAATATGATAATTCTGGTTGGTTATGCTTATCGCACTATTTTTACGGTATTTAGGTTTGATTATTTTTTTTTATCATTTTAAGGGATTTGATCTGTAAGGTAATTTCAGCTTCTACGAGTTTAATAATAAAAAAATAATTAAAATTAAATAAAATTAATCCTGTAGTTTGTGTACATTTCTCTGGGTGGTTCTGACGGATTTCTATCTCTATGGAAATACGATCAATTTGTTTATTCTATTATACTATTTGTTTTGAATAAACATTTTGATTTCTACTTGTTTGGATGGGTGGGATTGTTTTTTTAATTTTTTTTGTTATTGACTTTAATATTTTATGTTTATTTAAATTGCAATCCACTCCAAACATCTCCTATATTAGCATATAATTATTTTACTGTTTATTTTTGATTCGGGATCGCATTGCGTTTTGAATTTAATTTTGTTCAAAGAGGCATGCTAAAACAATCTTTTTTTTTTTACTATTCATCACCATTAAATTAAAAAAATATATATTTTAATACCAGGTCACAAAAATATTTTCTTTTTCTTTTTAATTTACTTAAGGCTTTTGGTGTTGTATAACGGAAGGAAAAATGCATGATATTTTGACGTTAAGCAAAAAGGGGGGATGATAATTTAAAAACATTTCATGATATTTTTAAAAACATTTCGAATACAAATTTAGATCTAGTTTTTGTTAAAATTTCCATTCTTTATATAAAATAGTATTTGTTTCAACTAGTTATTTCCTTGTCGCTATTTGTTTTCAGAAAATTGTCAGGTGTTTTAAGGAGCTTTAACTTATTTTTGTGTTGACCTTCTATTCTATAGCTAAACATGTAAGAATACAACATTTTTTCCTTAACCCTGTCAGTCCCATTATTGAAATGTAGCATCATCATGTTTCTGATTATAATAAAATTCTAAATGATGATGCCAAATTGTATTTGATGCCAAAATTTGAAATAAAATATGTATTAGTAATATATAATAAATATAAGTGAAGTAGTTAATATAATAATTCAAACATATTAAACGTTAAATGTAATGAGTTAGTTTATAAACCAATGTAGAATGTGAAATATTGAGGAGTTGTCAAGTGATATTAACTAAAAGTACTCTGTTATTTCATGAAGCCACTGTACTAATGTTTTATAAAATATTTGAAAGTATTATAATAGTACAGTTTTTACTTTGCGTCATGGAATAAAGAATATAGCATATCAACATAAATATCAAATCAATAGTAATACTTTTGCAGACGTTCTCTTACACTCCTTGCCAACCTAACTTGGGTAAAAACAAAGAGTAAAAAGGGAGAGGGAAAAGCGCGGTTGGTTCGTTAGCTGGAGACTCTTGAAAGGTAATATTTACATACAAAATGACCTGAATACAATTTAACCAAAACACACTTTTCATTCTGATAAAATTGCCAAATTTTCTCAAATAATATTCCAATCTGCTAGACCTTAAACGAAATTAATTTTTTAAACATGTTTTCTGTATGGATTCGCAAATAATTTATGGAACTTTTTACATGAGCGGAAGGATCTTCTCCATAGCATATTTCCATTTACCCAACTTACGTTGGCAAGGAGTGTAGGTAATTCATATATGACGAGTACAGGGGAAGAATCGATTGATTTCTTTAGAGTCTTTCCGTAATTGTCTCTGCTTGGCGGACATTGGCGACCAGAAACCGGTTTTTGCTATGATTCTTCATTTGCGGTACAAACGTGTGACTCGTTCCACTCAACTCTGGCGTGAATCAGGGTTGCCGCGAAAGATAAACAAAGCGAGTAACTGGCTTCCTTGCACCAGTTTAGGCGATTTCTTGCTATCATCCCCAAAGAGGCTATTAAGGAATGCCTTGTACGAAATCAATCGGTTGTTCCCGTGTACTCTTCATATCTGGAAATTCTACGTTTTTTTAATAAGATTTGACATCCGGTAATTCATGAGTTATATTATTAAAAATATTATCCTAAAAAAGAGAATAAAGTAAAATAAAAGAAATATAGAAAAACTTTTAATAAAAAATGATTAATATCATTTAACCAATACCTAATATATAAGTAATTTTATTCACAAAAAATTCCATTATTTACTCGATTGGAGAAGTAATAAATTTTAATAATAATAATAATAATAATAATAATAAATAAACTACAATTTCATTGCAATCAAAACACGACTGGTTTATGAAAAGCTACACTTTACCGAAAATTAAGTTATTCTGAGCAGTTGAATTTCGAATCTAATATAATGTTTAATGGTGTTTAGAGTTATTGAAGCATGAAATACAAATATGGTTAACAGTCCACTTTAAACTATTAGCTTTCAAGGTCATGCACCATATTTTTTATAACGCAGTTTAAAAGGTTTTTTTTCTTAAGAAATGAAAAATGTACGTTTATTAACTTGCAATAAATCCTGCTTTAGAATAGACTTATAATAGTTAGGCTATCAGTTTTTTGGTAAATACAAATATTAAGTTTTTATATTCGAATATTTTTCGGAAATTTAATTCCAATTGAAGAGTACAGACATAAACGATTAATTGATTTTACCAGTTTTTTCAACTACAATTTTTTTTTTTTAGATTTATTTTTGCAGTAAATTTTAATATGGAAATATTTGATAAGTTTTCAGCAGTAGAAATATGATTCTAAGAACTTTTTTTTATCATAAGCAACTCATATGCAATAATATATTAATGAATTATAAGAATTTAATAATGGCTATAAGAACAAGATTTTGAAAATTTATTAAAAAGAAATTTTATTCAAAAACTGACATACAAAATGATTTGGTACATGAGTTCACGATCTATGTTGTTTTTTTTGTAGTGCTCAATTAAAAGTAAAGAACTTATTTTTTTTTGAATAAAAACTAAGAAGATAAATAAAAAAAAATTGATCTCCCCCCCCCCCAAAAAAAAAAAAAATTCACATTTACCTTGCCATTAACTTCTTATTAATTTAAGACTTAGTAATACGTAGTTTAAATAATTAATATGTACGTTTGTTAGTCAAATTGTTTGATTAAATATTTATAATATTAAATATGTAGAATTGTTTGTTCTGCGTGTTGTAATACTCTAGAATGTGTCTTGACTTTAAATCCAATTTTATTAAAAAATAGATTTATATCACAAATAAAAATGACATCATACTAGAATATTTATGTTTTCAGTTGGGCACTAATATTTTATCCAGGGAGTAACAAAAGACGGAGCTCCACAAATTGTGCCCGTTTCATGAACATTGTAGAGTTGAAGAGCTTAGTGGAAGAACGTGCTAAGTGACAAAAAGGTGAAAGCCAGAAAATAAGTTTTAAAGTTTTTAGTTTGCACTTAACTCCATAAAAAATGGTACTTGCAAACTACAAAAAAAAAAAAAAAAAAAGACTTAACATGAAAATTTGTGCAAAAGGTGAAACTTGTTATAAAGGTTGAAATAATATGTTAATTTGACACCAAAATATCATTTTTTCAAAAATACCACTTAGCACGTTCTACCACTAAGCGCATCAGTTGGTTCCATGCTGCAGAACCCAACCCATTCCTCCAAAAGGAATCAACACACAAATCCAACTTACAAAACCCTAATCCAAGTTTACAATCCACAGGATCGGGAAATCTGATCTCCCCACTTTCCTTTAACGCTTTCTCCGATGATATTTCTCTGGTTTACATTGTTGATTTAAACGCTTTTTATGCGGAAGTGCGGCACGGAAGTACCATCATCATTATTCATGAAGCTGCTCTTTGTGGCTTGTTCGGGAGTTGGTAGGGTGGTTTCAGGGCCCCGGGCCGTCGCAGGGGCCCGAGTTAGGGCCGAGACTTGAGAAAGTGACTTGTGTAGAACGATGAGTCGTGTGCTTGGTTGGTTGGGTTTGTATATCTGGTTTAGTGCCTCGCTCGAAGTGTGCTTATACTACACTCCGTGCCAACCTAACTTGGGTTAAAAACAAATAGTAAAAAGGCAGGGAGAAAAGCGCGATTGGTCCGTTAGTTGGAAACTCTTGTTAGATAATATTTGCATACAAAATGATCTGAATACAATTTAACCAAAATACACTTTTCATTCTGATAAAATTGCGAAATTTTCTCAAATAATTTTCAAATCTGTTAGACCTTTAATAAAAATTAATGTTATAAACTTGTTTTCTGGATGGATTCACAAATAATTTTTGGAACTCCCTACATCCGCGAAAGGATCTTCTCGATAGCATATTTTTATTTACCCAACTTAGGTTGGCAAGGAGTGCAGACATCATTTCGAGTGTGATAATTTTTAGTATTTTGTATTGATCATTTTTAGTAGTTGGTTGGTACATGTATTTTCCGGCTTCTGTGCGTGATCAAAGAGCAGCATATAAACCATTGTCAAGTTAACAGAATTTTTACTGACTCAGTGTGAGAAAGTACACCCAGGGCGAAGGCGAAAATCGAATCCGCACCAGATACAGTGCGCAGACTGTTACCGTAATGGACTGGGATGAAACCCACTAGGCCACCCGGGCCCAATCATTTGGATTTTCTACTCTTTCCCAGTACAGATATCCAATTTATAGGATGACTGGTAGTAGGTGGGATTCGAACCCCCGCATTCCTGAAAAGGCTGAATCCTGAGGCGGATGCCTTAACCACTCGGCCATGGACGGGCCTAAAAAAGTACAATTTTACAATTGTAATGTTGGCCTACAATTTAATGCGTTTCATTCTACTGTTGGCCTAATTGTATAATACTGCACTCTAGTTCCGATATCTCTAAGTTCAAATCACAACTGGGGGTCTATCTAATTAATTCATCGTACTGCTTAAAAGGTTTACAAAAGAATTAATATGAAACCGTATCCACATTGTACCAGTGTGTGGTCTGGTACGACTTTACACAGCTAACCAATTATAAATTTGCAGTCGATGTCAAATCTTCTGAATGTAATTACGTTTAACAAGTTTTTAAGGGAATATAGTTTCCAACTATTTTTCTATAAATGGAGATTGGCACAAACATCTTTTTGATAAATTTAAGTAAAATTGTTTGAAACAAATAATTTATATACAGGGTGAGGCAAACAAGACCGGCCCCGATCTAGAGATGGGAATACGTAGAAATGCTTGGCGAGAAAAAATCTTGAAGCCGCCTGAAACCTGTTTTTTCATTGGTTGGATTGGATTATCTTTACATTAGAGCTACTCATAGACTAGTGGGGAGTTCAGATCTTGGTTCGTATTGTATAAAGACGTCCCATAATGCAAATTTTGTGTCTTGCAATTAATTTAAGGGGTCACAGGAGTCTTAAAAATGTGCAAAGAAGATACTACAAAGCATAGTTTGATCTTTCATGTCATTTTTTAACTACTCAATAAATGAGTATAATTTTTTTATATGTAATTCTACAAGATTTATTTATTATAAAACAAGTTTTAAAATTTATGAAACTTTAGCCAAAACTAAAATAAATGATATTAAACATGAAGCTATTTGAACACATTGTGATTAGGCTTGCGCGGCAAATTGTGAGGTCAAAATTGAAAAAATGACCAAGAAAATGACTTTATATTGTACAAATATGTACAAACTAGGACTTATACCTAAAATCTCAGCTCAATTTTAATTAGAAATTATTTTAAAAACTTTTTTCTACAAAAAACAATAATTTTTTTGAAATTTTGATTTTAAATTTTTTAAAAAATAATTTCTATTTTTTCAATTTTGACCTCACAATTTGCCGCGCAAGCCTAATCACAATGTGTTCAAATAGCTTCATGTTTAATATCATTTATTTTAGTTTTGGCTAAAGTTTCATAAATTTTAAAACTTGTTTTATAATAAATAAATCCTTTAGAATGACTATTAATTAGAATTATATATATGTAGTCCAATGGGGAAAAACTATGTCCTCTGCCACATTTCTCCGGATGCATTAAATATTTTGCAAACGGATTTTTATGTGATAAATGTAGCTAACGATATATATATATATATATATATATATATATATATATATATATATATATATATATATATATATATATATATATATATATATATATATATATATATATATATATATATATATATATATATATATATATATATATAATATATATATATATCCGGCTTGTGTGCTTGATCAGAGCCCCGCTTATTAAGCCTTCGTCAAGAAAGACAGACACAGAAAGAATATTAACAGTCACAAAGAAAGGAATAACGCATAGACAAATAACGACATTTATTGACAAACACAAGCATCCATGCCTTAAGCTTGACATTCTTTTTTACACTCGCATGATCATTATAGCTCGGTCTGGGCTATATAGCGAATAACTCAGAGTTAAGACTCAATATTTTTGGTAAGCGTACAAACTCCGATAGAAGGCGCTGTACAACAGAAAACATGCTAAAAAGAGACAAAATACACATTCGTAATTTATTATTATTATTATTATTATTATTATTATTATTATTATTATTATTATTATTATTTTTGCATAATAATAGTTTGCTTACCAAATTTTGAGTCTTTACTCTGAGTAGTTCGCTGTATAAGAGGCCTCAAAGTATTTTTATTACCAATCACACAGTATTACAAACTGAGTAATATCAAATTAATGATAATTATATGTTATTGGAAAATTTGATGGGAAGTTGAAATGGTGCTTTTTATATGAAAAATCTTGTTCCCAATTGTTTTGAAACTTTGTAAAAACTTACTATATAGCATTTAAATTGTATTTTAAGACAGCACGAAAAATCGATATATTTATCGGTTTTGAGAAGCGAAGTCTTTTAAATTCCCTTGAAGCAACAACATTTTTTGCGGTGATTTTTTTTATCAGAGCTTTAAAACAATATTGAAAAAAATAAAGTTTTCCATCTCCTCACGAAATCGCTAAAAAATTGTAATATATTTTTTATTAATTGAAATTAAATTTTTGTAAGCACGAATATTTAACAATAACTCCATTTAAGTAGTTAAGAAATTTTGCTTTGTTTCTATGTTAATGTATTTATTTATTTTAGTGAGTCAAACTTATGGTAAACAAATTTTACTCAACGGCATTAATGTAGATATTAAATTGTTTACCACTTACTCTACAATTTATGAAGATTTTTGTTTTGAGCCTAAATATGTGATTGAATTTACAAAACGATAAAGATAAAAAAAAAGTTGTAAACTTTTTAATCTAGTAATAACTGATTTTTCTTATTTATGTTAGCCAAAAAGCTGCGACAGAATGTTTGCATAAGAAAAAAAATAATTTATCCAATATTGTTTATTCTTATATGCGCTTGTGTTTTGTCACAATTAACGAAAAAAATCTTTCGGAACTGCGGCAGAATGTTTATATCAGAATAAAATATGTTGACAATATTGTTTAATCTTATGAGTGGTTGTGTTTCATTAGAATTAGTGAAAAAAAATATTTTAATGCAACAGTAGAATGTTTATATTAACGTTAACTCTACAGATAATATTGTTTAATATTATGAGTGTTTCATTGGAATTAGTGAAAAAAATTCTTCAAGTGCTGCCGCAGAATGTTTACATTAGAATGTTAACAATATTGTTTATCCTTTTGAGCGCTTGTATTTGTTACAATTAATAAAAAAAAATCTTTTTACATCTGCTGCAGAATGTTTACATTCGAATGAAATATGTTGACAATATCAATATTGACAATGACAATATGATGCGCATTGTAATTTAATTTTTTCTGTTATGTGCATCTGAAACAAACAAATAAATAAATATAGTTTATCCCTATGTTCGCTAGTGTTTTGTTACAATTAATGCGATTGTTCCTTTGTGAGCTGCCATGGAAGAATCGGCGAAGTTTTGATTGGCGGTCGAAAAAGAGAGATAACCAGTAAGACGAAACGGACTGCTCTACCAGTTTCTTGGGAACGCAAAGGAAAAGTGCTTGGGTGTGGGACCTTGTTCTTCTTATAGAGAACGAGTGCCATTGGACTGGGCAAGTCGATTGAGTCAGTGCGTGAAGAACTTTCTTTTTCGCTTGTTTACGTCGGATTGATTCGGCTGAATGGGATGAGCATGTGCACAACTCTTCGAAAGGTATGGTTCAATCTTTTTTTCACCGATTAAGAGCTTATTTTTTTAATTTTTCCCGAGCATGCTGCAAACGAAACCCGATCAGAAATGTGTGGTTTGCACCCTTAAACTAGAATGTTACAGTCTTGCAGAATAAGGGATTACTTTTTTTTTCTTCTTCCTGAAGTACGCCCTTTTTGTAGCATTAAATGAGTGTCGAATTTGACGTTGAATTTTGTGTCGGAATATGTTTTCGCTTAAAATTTTCTATTAATTTTCGATTATTATAGAGTAATGTGTAATAAATTTAATATCTAAGCGAAAGTGAATTTTACTATTTCGATCTTCAATATAACAACGCTTTCTTTGAATAAACGATTTCAAACGTAAATAAATTTTACAACATTTGACGTGAATTTTTCAAATAGTTGCGTTTGTTGCTAAAATTTATTATAAATAGTGTTTGCATTCTAGTTATTTTGTGTGCATCTACCATCTGCATCAAATAATAAAAGTAATAGGGTTTTGGTTTCCATAAGTAAAGTTGCTTTAATTGTAGTACAGATCCAACGAAAATATGAAATAGGGGAATTTAATCTAAAAATTTCATATTCAAAACTTTGAGTTCTAAAACAAAGCTTATAATGTTTTAAATACTTTTATTCAATTTACCTTTCTTAAATGAAAGGGAAAGCTATTTAAAGTTTCTATTTCCGATAATTTGTTTCCTTTTTGTAAAGACTTTAAGTCGTTTAAAGGAAACAATGAAGATAAATAGATTTTAATTGTGTGTTGTTGTTCCCAAAGACATGCTTTTAAATTAATTGAAGTCTGAATTACACAGATTATTTTGCTTAATTACTCATTATTAGTTCGAGATCCTTACAATTAATTAGATAGTTAGACATGGTTTTGTTTATTCTTTTAAATTAAATGGAGTTTTAAATACACATGTTATTTTACGTAAATATTCATTATTATTTCGGGATCTTCACAATTAATTAGGCAGTTAGTGATGGTTTTGGTTATACTTTTAAATTAAATGGAATCTGAATTACACATATCATTTTGCGTAATTATTTAATATTAGTTTGGGTTCCTTATAGTTAATTAGGCAGTAAGACATGGTTTTGTGTATCCTTTTGAATTAACTGGAGTCTGAATAACACATATTATTTTGCGTAATTATTCAATATTAATTCGGGTTCCTTACAGTTAATTAGGAAGTTAGGGGTGGTTTTGTTTATGATATTAAATTAAATGGAATCTGAATTACACATATTGTTTTGCGTAATTATTCGATATTAATTCGGGTTCCTTACAGTTTATTGGGCAGTTAGAGACGGTTTTGTTTATGATTTTAAATTAACTGGAGTCTGAATTACACATATTATTTTGCGTAATTATTTATTATTATTGCGGGATCCTCACAATTACTTAGACAGTTAGATACGGTTTTGTTTATCATTTTCTACTATCCTCCATGCAGCTATTTTAACCCTCTAATGCGTACTGTTGCCGTTTGGCAACAAGTAACATAATCCCCTTTATTCTATTAAATTAGAGCTCCCTCTCGACAAATTTATGTATTTTTCCATCTATTACATTCCATTTTGAAGTTTAAGTTACTAATAATCCTCATAGATGTCAGTAGTAAAAGTGTATTCAAAATTTAAGAGTAATATAATTAACTGTTGTGAAATTACGTTTTTGGCAGTATTCAAAGTATAATAATATTAGTACTAAATACAAATAAATTGTTTTGAAAAATAAATTATAGTTAAATGTGTTATTTTGTATATTTAGTAGTTTTCTAGTCATTTTTATCAAAATTGGAATTTTGTAGTTGGTTTTTGTCATATAGAAATTTAAAAAAAAAAATTGAAATTATTTCAATTCTAATGCACTTAATTTTTTTTCAGTATTTTTCCCATAATGTATGAGTATTAAAGATACATATATATATTTTATATGAAAAAAAAAATCATGCATTAAAGGGTTAAAATAACAAGGATAAACATTATAGAATACGATTAAAATTGTTTGTATACGGGTGTTGTAACAAATTCGTGGCAAATGTTACACATGATAAATTTAAAACTCGCAAGAATGAAAGTGAATATTATTTATTATCAGTTTTCTATGACTAAAATGTAAACTCAATTTAATCTCTGAGAATAAAAACTATTTTTGTATGACTTTTACTTGAGCGAAATTATTTCGAAAGTAACATTTGTTAAACGTAATTACCTCAATAATTGCCATACTTTGTAATGTATTTTATCCTACAGATCTAGATTGCATAAAAGTGAATGAAAATATAACATATATTTAGTTGACATCGCACGTAAAACATTCTTTTATAATTTGTCACGCTTGTTAAACACCTGTTATGCATGAATTGACAAAGTTGCGTTTATTTGTTAGAGATTTAGAAACTCACAGAGTTTGTAGAAGTTAAGCACGTTTATAATCCAAAATTCGTTACAAATATGTGTATATAGTTAATTAAATATATGGTAGAATAACATTTGAAGAGGTTAGTCTAAGAACGTGCTAAGTGACAAAAACGTGAAAACGATAAAATGAGCTTTAAAGGTTTTCGTTTGCCCTTCGATAAGTTTAAAACGGCACTGAGATAAAGATAGAAATATATTTAACTTAAAATTTATGAAAAGTGTGAATCTGGTTATCTTTAACGGAGGGAATATCATGTTCATTGACACAAAAAAAAAATATATATTTTGCAGCTTAGCACGTTCTTTCACTTAGCTCATCATTTGTAGTACTTTTTTATTGGTTATTGCGAAAAATTCTGATACATGGCATCTAAATAAAGTATATTAAAGTAAAAAAATAAAATAAAACCGAATTTCGCAGATAATATTTAGAAAATTTGACAAATTATAATTTTATTTATGGTCACATCACCCATTAAAATACCCGACAAAATATATTCTCTAAACGTCGCCGTCTGAGGTATTTTTATCTCAAATCAACTAGAAATAAATGTTTAATCAAATCTCCTTACATTTTAAGAATGTTTAACACTTATAACTCTTTGCTTAGCTGGTTTTTCAAACGTTGCCCAAATACTTCAATTACATCAGCTCAAATATAAATTAGCAGCAAACACATTGAAAAAGTGCTTTGAATACGAGTCGAATACAATCTTCGCACGATAGCCAGGAAATGCATTTGAAACTGATTCAAATGAATAGGGGTTGGTGATTGAATGCTTGACATTTCAATGACGACAATTGCATATTAAAAAACCTAATCATATGTCAAAATCTATACAATTACATTTTCACAATGATTATTAACGAGTAATTAAATAAAACATCATTTTCATTTAATCCATCATAACACATATCTAAATAAGCTGGATTGATTGTAATGATGACGAATTCGTTCGAATGCTAATCGCGATTTCCTTCTCTAACTTGTAATCACTCTACTGGGGTAGATGATAACCTTTCTGGATTCGGGTATATTGACCGTAACATTAAGGACCTTTGGAAACAAGTTTTAGTCTCAGCTTTTCGTTTTCATGCTGTCTGAACAGTTTTTCTTGTGAGTAAGGACATAGTTTATGAATTGATATTTCCGGTGGATTTATGTCTTAGCAAATTGGATCAAAATGATTTACTAATTCTTGGTGCAATTATGCCTGTTGTCTAAAGTATTTTTTTTAAAAAAAATTAAATAAATTAGTTAGTTTTTTAAGAAAAAGTTGAATATTATTTAAAGTTACTATTTACATACCAAAGTATAATTGTAAAAAATTATAAATAAAATAGTTTTTTTTATCCTAATAATATGGTAACTCTCGTAATGTGCATTAAACCCCGAAAAAATTAAACATCGGTTACGATTATTTATTTAGTAAACAAACTTATCTGTAAACTAACTTATATACTTAGCTTTTTATTTTATAAACGTCAAAATAGTAAATAGATACTTCTTCAATTTAAGAATAACAAAAGTTGAAAACCTGTTTCATATTATAAAAGAAAGTAGTTTTTTCTTTGCCAATCATATCGTGGATGCAAAGCTTACTGGAATTTCACGCAATCGGTATCCATCCGTAAAATAGGATAGCTATCTCCACTAAAATCAAAATAATGCACTTCTCGATTTTTTGTTCTCGTTATGTTTTGTAAATTTTCAATGAAATAGTTTTGTAATCCTTTGTATTTTTAAAAATTGCTTTCAAATATTTAAATTGTATCAAAATATTTAGCTTTTTTTGAAAATGCTTTAAATTGCAAGCTGAATTGAAGCTTTTTTTGTAAATGCTCTTGTAGAATAAATGTCGATTTGCGTATTAAACGTATTACGTAGAAATAAAAATAAAGTTGGTAATCAATATAACAGCCAAAAGAGTTTTAAAACATAGCTTCACAAATCTGCAAGTTAAATTAATGGAAACTGAAATAATGCCCGTAAACTTCATCAAATATCAAAGATTAAAAACATTTGTTGAAAGTAAACATAATAAACTATATTCACCAACACGATTTTTTATATTGAATGTTTTCATAATAATTTGTATATGAATGCAATTAAAATTATTTATAATATCTTAAATTTTTGTAAAGTTATAAATTTGTAATTACTTCTTCATTTAAACACTACAAAAGTTATGGTTAACAGCATAAAGTATGAATTTTGATCTTGAAATCACTCTTTAAAAGATTACACATTACACATTTCAGATCGAAAAATTAAAAAAAAATGACAAAAACATTGCTTAGAAATTTAATTATTTAAAAACAACATATTTAATTTTAAAAAAATGCGTCAACTCGAAGTTTCTTGAGCTTTTTTTACACAGATAGGTAAGGTCCAACTCCTGTAACACATTTTTTTCTCTGATATACATCATCGCTATGCATTACAATATTACATCTAAAGTTGGCTTATTTATATGATTTATAAGTGTAGCGTAAAAAAATCTACCACAAAAACTCTTAACTATGATAGTATCAATTTTATTTTCAACACTAAAAATAATAATATACATCAATAGTGGATTTAAAAGATCTAGTCTGAGTCACAAAATATCTATTTTTTTTTTGTTAAACAAATAATTTGCCAAACTATGATTTTCTTGCCAGATGTCCTAAGTTCGGTTTTTTTCATTATATGTACATATGCTGGTAGATAATCCTTTGTTGCCGCTGATTCTATTGATTTTAGCTAAACAACGGGCATGATCAATTTCATTTGATCTAAAGCTTTGAATAAACAATAGAACCATTAGTTAACTTATTCATGAACGCCATTTATGTATGCAATAATTCAATTCCTAACTATACTTCCCGCCACCCTTATTTGAAACACTTTAGGGATGGTACACCGAAACCGGATTTTTTTGCCCTCGGTTTTGACCAAAAAACGGTTTTTCATAAAGCAGGTCTTAATGTACAGTAAAGCCGAAAAACCGGTTTTGAAACACCGGTTTTTTTTCTAGAAAACCGTCATCCCTATCGTTTCTTATTTTGTTGGCAGCGAGTATAGTAAACCCGATTCATAGCGGCGTGGCCAGATCATAGCTGGGGGGGAAATGAAAACTCAAAAAACGACTTTCTTTCTGTATATATTTTGTATTTATATTCAAAATTTTAATCCCTGCATTTTATGAAGTAGAGGATT
Organism: Hylyphantes graminicola; assembly: GCA_023701765.1. Taxonomy (NCBI): domain Eukaryota; kingdom Metazoa; phylum Arthropoda; class Arachnida; order Araneae; family Linyphiidae; genus Hylyphantes; species Hylyphantes graminicola. Next base: position 4,298,360 of record CM043123.1, read on the forward strand.
TGAAAGCTCTATTAGAGTTATCTCAGATTCGTGTTAGTTTCAACCCTGTAGAATAATATAGATTTTATCAATATGTAGATTTTAATAAATCGGTAGAGATTTAAAAATGTTTAAAAGTATTTTGAATTTTAAAAGGATTTTATGTTTTATCTGCATGATGTTTTTAATATTTAATTGTTAAGGAGGCATAACTATTAAACTATTGCTTCAAAAAAAGTGGAGAAACCAACATATGTAAAACCATTATTAATGATTTGAGTTTTTAATATTTCAATCTTTCAATAATAATTCAATGATATCAAATAAACTAGAAAAAAATATTGCTTTAAATAATGACATTTTTTCTTGTTTATGATAACATGTAACTATCGTTCCCTCATTTAAGTAATAAAACTAATACGAGGGTTTAACTTTCTTCTCGCAAATAATTAATTAACATTTTACATATTTTGTAACAATTGACTATTTCTAATTTCGAATTTTTTACACTAGAATATGTGAAGCTTTCAAGATCCACGTCCACTAATTAATTGGAATTTAACTTTTAAAAGGGGCGTTTTCTGAGCCGCCTCGTTAACGGTGAAAATTGTGCTGTTTTAAGAAACGTTTAATTGGAAATCAGTGAACTGCCAAAAGCGCGACTAGTCTCATTTGCCTCTAACACTTAATTTGCTTTTCTTAGCTAACTAATTGTATGAAAATAAAAGAGGGCAATTTCCGGCCAAATGTGGTAACCGACCCGGGTCAAGGTGACCTATGTCTACCTTATGTGAAGTCCCAGTACCCGGTCACGTGATTGCTGCTCCTCTAATGGTTTTTTCCCAGAATTTTGCGGTGGAATAATGTTGACAAGCCAACTGCTTGAAATTATTCCAATTATAACCCCCCTCCCCCCTATTATTTTAAGAATTTGTACAGAGCTAAAAAGATCGGTTCTTGACCCTTGTCCTGACGAGAGAACGAGAAATATAAAAAAAGGGAAATGCAATCATCTTTTTAAAGCTTGCACCTACACCCATTAAAAATGGCGTCCACTCCTAAACACTTCGACCATAATTACAGAAAATGAGAATATTAAAGAAATAACGACAAGGTTTTATTATTGGTTTCAAGCGTTTCCGGCTGTTCATTTCTAGCCCTGTTTAGGAGCTTAACCACAGCCAAGTGCACCATCTTGTAATTAAGAACCACGTCAAGTGACGAAGTTAACATCTGAGCTGGCAGCCAACGGAATCCCGAACTTCCGTCGTTGAAACTCCACAGATGTAATGAGCACGTCTGCACGCACCGTGATCTTTGGGGATTTTTTTCTACATATAAACGCTTTTAATATGGACGTGTTTTGAACAGGGTACCTTCTTGATAAGAAGCTAACGTCCATCCACATCGTTGGAATTTGCTTTATTCTAAATGCCGGTAACACTTGCAAATTCGAAGTTTTAGCTGCAACCTCACCCTTTCGAAATGGCTAAGAAAGTTTTTTTTTGCATAGTGTTAGGAGGGGTCTATCAGTTTAAGTGTTTTGAAACAGGGCTGTCAGGTTTTTCAAGCTACTGCGCATACTGAGGTATCCCTAGATGCATCGCTTTAGCAGATTTTTGAGCTACTGCACATGACAATTGGCACTGAGGTATCCCAAGATGCATCGCTCTAACTAACTTCTTTTGTGCATTACTGCGCACATACATGGGCCGCTCTATTCTCTTTCCTAAAACTAGGTTTTTTGACATGAAGTTAAGGTAGCAAGCACTACGGCGTAACTGTACCATGACAGCAGTGCTATTCCTCGAGAGTAATAACAATATATCTTAACAACCAATATATTTCTGTGCTTGAAATAAAATGAAATAAAAAAGTTTTCTTTAAAAAAAAATAGTATGACCAGTAGAAGCGGCTGTATTTCTCCCTCGTTGTTTTCTTTAAATAGAATTGTTCTAATAATTAATAAAATGTTCTACTAATTAAAAAAAATAATAACTTATTTTCGCACTTCTTCTAAAATCACGGGCATTACCTCATAGTTTAGAGTCATCGATGACAGTTAACTCAGGCGGTATGTTTGGACAAAATATAAGCCAAAAACCTCAGGTGAACCGAAAGATCCTTCTAAGTAGAGCAGTTTGTATTAGTAATTGGATTGTATGTATGGATTTATCTAAATGTGAATAAGAACAGCTTATTTTTGTATTTCTAATATGTAAATATAAGTCTAAAAGTAGTAAGATGTTGATAGGGAAAGAAATGATTTTTGTTTTATATTTGATCACTTTTGTACTTACTTTATTGTTCAAAACCTATTTGAATTACATTCCCTTACGTCGCTTATTTATTATTATTAAAACATATGGGTATTTAATATACTGGATTTTCTAATTAAAAGAAAATTTTTTGCAGTTAGTCGCAATTTTCATCTGTAACAAAAGCCTAAAGTCGGTAGCGACCGAAATTATTTGTTTTTACAGCTAAAACCTTTGGTAATTGTTACTCTTTTTCCTAGATTGTTTGTTAATTTATCCAAAAATTTCCTAGAATTTCTCTCTTAAAGAAAATGTTTCGTAATTGCTTGCAATTTTCATCTGTAACAAAAATAAACAGTCGTAACAATATTTCAGATATTTTCTTAAAATAAAACATGTTTCTTTTAAAGTTATTTTCTTAAAAACAAACATGTTTCTTTTGAAGTTATTTTCTTAAAAGAAATTTTTTTTCTATTTGTTATTTTCTTAAAATACAGCATTTTTCTTAAAACATTTTTCTATATTATTGCCAAAAATAAATAATTAATTTTCGTTTCTGTAATGAGAGTAGATGGTAAGTTTGAGAAATCATGTATGAAACACCTATTTTATGTTTCTCTGTTTCGTTATTTAGCTTCCTTTCAATTTTTTTTTATCTTCTTTAATTATGGAATATTAAGTTGGTTATTTACTTTGGTTTCTTTGAAACTTCGTTTCCTTTCTTTGGTTTCTTAAGAAATCCTTTAAAAACTTACTAATTTTTCGTGAGACAGAGGAAAGCGTTAAAACCTAAATCCCAAATTAACAAATTTCAAAGTAGAAAAATAAATTATAACAAGACTTAAATTAGTTCCTATAGAATGAGATAACGATTTGTTAAAAAATCAATTATAAAAATACTTTCCAAAAACAATGGACGGGACAAAAATCATCAACGATTATAGTCGTAAAAATAAACGATTTTTAAACCAGATTTAATATTAAAAATATCTAATAATGCTATATTGGCTATTTTAGTTATAATTTATTGAATAATGAGGTTATATTAAAAACAAAGAAGGAAAAACAACAAAAGTAGAGAAAATAGCATACATGTAACATGATAAATGTGATTATATTAAAAAAAAAACCTTCTACTGTTTTCTCCGAAAGCATTCAAAGTTATATGCGGGCACATTGATTTAATTTTAATCCTACCGAATTAGCATATCCTACCCAAAAAAAAATTCAGCTTTTCATTACAAATTTTTCAAAATCAGATAATGTAAACCAGATATAATTAAGAATATGCAAAACGATTTCCCTTCCAGAAAAATAACAGGGGCATCAACGATCTGTTTTGTGTAAGGAACCTACACTTTGCTCATCCAAAAGGCCATTGTGTATGGGTCTTATTTTCCGGAAACTGATATCCCGCCAGGTCACAAGAGTGGAGTTATGTGCTTTGAATCAAATCGTTTATCTCCTACAATTATCCAAGTCTTTTCGATTAAAGTCCGAAAAGGAAATCGCTTTTTTTTAATAAATTGAACAACTTTTCTAATTTAGTTTGCGCATTTAGCTTAAATCTGTGACGGAATCAAGTTTTTGTGTCGGTTTGATTATGATTCTGACCCTAGTTTTTATAGTCAAGTTGTAGGGTTTTCCGGCATGAGGTTGTATTAAAAAAAATTTCATAATCGAGCTGAAAAGCAAACGGGCCATCTCTATTTTTTCCCAAGACATACATGGACCTGCATTATCGACCATCATTAAGCTCATTGCCTAACGACAACGTTAAAAAAAATGAAGGAACGTTATCCAACCATCCTTTTTCATCAAACCTTTGTGCTTTCGAGTGCAAAAAAAAAGTCTTTAAAATACTGTTTCTGTAAATAGTGTGTAAAAAATTTCAATAACTATCTGTTGGTGAAATAAGCACAAGTTGACAAATTTTAAAAATAATTTTAGTCACTCCAGTGGAAGACACTGAGCAGTTTGGCCTGTCTCTGAGATGATCATTGGAGATTAGGAATGTTCATTTAAAACTCTAAAATTTGCTGAGAAGATTAGTCCGATAAGATTCATAGGGGCAGGACTGTGAAGCAATTCCTCATGTTATTTTGTTTTATGCACCGATTTCCTTTCTGCTTCAAAAATTGGGTATGAAAACATTATTTGTACAATTAGAGACAACAGTAGAAGATTTCAAAAAGAATCTCGATAGTTATTGGAGAAATAATTAGTAAATTTTTGGACCAACTTGCTGGGCCTATGGTCTGTTGTTGGTCAAAAATTTTTTGATTTGTTATTTCTTGCGCATTGCTTATACATCTACACTGCTCAAAATAATTAGGGGAGCACTTTGCGTACTTTTGTTAACCCTTTCAGTTTCAGCGTTTTATTTTTCATTCTAAAAATCTAAAATTTGTGAAATAGATTCATTATGCACCCAGAATGAAATGGTAAAAAAACAGGCGGAAAAATATTATTTTTTTAAACTAAATTTAAGGGGTGGAAATTGGAATAAAAAATTAAGAATAAATTATAACACTAATATTTTCAAAATTTTTATTTGTAAAAAAGAGGTAAAATCATTTTTTAAATGTATGAGAATGCAAGCTTGAAGAATTTAGGGTCAATTAATTTCATAATTTTTTTGGTAGTTAATTTTATTTTACCATGTTTTCATACTTTCATTTGATTAAAACAAACATTATTTACATCCTCAAAAGGCATGATTCTTCCATCCAACGATAAATTAGTGCACGCTCAATTTAGTGAGAAAAAATAGCTGGCTATCATGATTCCAAATGGAAACATTGGGGTTGAAAGAGTTTAAACCATGCGCTCCCTTAATTGTTGTGAGCAGTGAATTTGTTAACAAGAGAGACTAAGGGATAAATGAGCTAGAAGAACTAATGAATTTGTTCTCGGAAATGGGTTCTAATTGTTATTTTTGTTACACCTTGAAAAAGTTCATTTGAAAAAAAAAATCACCTCTTTAACTAAAAATCCATTACGGAATTAGATTTCCGGTCCGCAGGCTATTCGAAGTTTCTCACACTGATGACAACGACTTTCCATTTAAATCGAAACTCGTTAAAAAAAAGTTTGTGTTTTCAAAGCTTTGTGAATCGCTTTGTACATGGAATAACATCCGTTTACTTGTGTGCATAAGGCAAAAAGATCACAGAAGAACAATAGTAATTATAAAATGTTTAGGAACAATACGAACAGGAAAAAAGGTGGGAACTATTACAGACACATTTTAAATCACCAAGGGCAGTGACATTGCTTTCCTTGGGAGTTGATGATTTCTGTTAGTTTGTTTATGGGAAGATATTTTAAAATATAACAAACCTGACACAATGGAAACAATGGGATTCCAATAAATATAAACGATTGTTTTTAACGAACGAAATTGATTCTTTCGTTGATTCACTCATCTGTGCAGTTCTTTCGAGTTGATACTAGAATGATAAATGGATTAAATAAAAAGGTTTTCTAGTTTTTTGGTAAATGTATATGAATGTTTAACTTTTTGAAGATTTATTTTGAGTAACATCTTTGTATTCTTTTAAAATACAATGAATGTTTTGTTATTTTAAGATGTAGTTTTTAAAGAAAAATGCGCCTTTTCGTCTGAGAACTCGTTTAAGTTTCTTTTATTGTTTACAAAAATTAAAAAAGATTTTTTTCAGGAAACAATCTTTTTAAAACTCAACATGCTCTTAGATAGTATAAATATTTTGTGTATTTGCTTAAAGATTAAATTGTAATATTTGCTAGTTTTAGTTCAGCAGTAATAATGCCTATTTACTTATGGTAGGCGAATACCCAAAATTCTAAAATTTTTACTATTGCTTTAATCTTTTCCAAATTTAGCATAGTGATTTCAAATATAATGAACAATGCTTTTGGGGCAATTTTTTTATTTAAATATAATTGATTTATTTTTAACGGTGTTTTTAACTAAAAAAAGGGGTTTACGCCAACACTTCTAGCATTAAAAGTTTTACATTAATTTACCTGAAATTTTTCACAGATGCTATTTCAATATATATCTGTGCCATGAATCTCTAACATCTGGTGTAAGTATACAAGTTTTTTTTAAATAAATGTCCAAGTGTCAGTTAATCGAAAAAAATCCTTTTTTTGTGTGGTTAATTTATCACATTTTTCTTAATAACTTTTTTCTTGTAATTTGTAACTCTAGAGGGCATTGCATGTATCAGTTCAAAAGAAAGAATTTAACACATAATAAATGTTCATAGGATGAAAATTCAATGTGGTAGACTTGTTGGCGTAAACCTCTTTTTTTAGTAGAAAAACAACGTTTAAAATAAATAAATTATATTTAAATAAAAAAAAGCCTAAATAGAGTATTATTCATTATATTTGAAATCACAATGCCAAATTTGGAAAAAGATTAAAGCAATATTAAAAATTTTAGAATTTTGGGAAATTTTGGGTATTCGCCTACCTTAATGGTTTAAGTAGTTGTCGTTATTTGCTAGTTTTCTACCAGTGCTTCTTTAGGGTGTGCTCGTTAAATACGCTTCCAAGTCCCAGCGTTGCGTACAATGTCACCTTTAAAATATACGTTCAGTGCCAAATCAGGTATCGGCTCGTCACTTGACTGTGGACTAACTTCAGATTCAATTAATAAAGACAATAAAAATTATTTGAAATAACGCTAAATAAAGAAACATAAAAAAGGAGTTTCATATATAATTTCTTACACTTACTGCCTACTCTCATTACAAACGCCAATGAATTATTTATTCTTGGCAAAAAAATTGAAAATGTTTTATTTTAATAAAAACAACTTAAACATTGCTACATCCGTTTACTTTTCTTACAGATATAAATTGCAAGCAATTACAAAACATTTTCTTTAAACTGGAAAATAAAGGACGAATAAAGTAAACGAGGCTGATTTAAGATAAATAAACAAACTATCTAGGAAAAATAGCAACAATTACCAATGTTTTATGAACGATAAAAACAAATAATTTCTTTCGCTTTTGACTTCAGACTTTACTTGTACATGAAAATTACAAGCAATTACAAAACATTTTCTTAAAATGAGAAAATCCAGGAAATTTATACAAAAATGTTTTAAGAAGACGAACCAAAAAAAGTGATATTATGCTTAGAGCTTCTAAAAAATTAGGAATCGTTTTTTAATTTATCATATAAAAATATATATATTTCATCAATAAAAATGCGACATTAGGCCATTATGTACCTTAAATTAGCATAATCTCGTATTTGGTTCTTAACTTTTGGGACCATTTTATTTTATGAAAAAAAAAATGTTATTGCAAATCAAGCAATTATGTTTCAATTATAGCATTTCAAAATACTTATTTCATATTTTTTAGGATGTTTTGAATCTCTACTATCACAATTCTAAATTTTACAGCTAAAAATGTCATTGTCTAAACTTTTGGATCGCAGTGTATTGTATTTGAATGTGATACCCTTACTCGCACACTCAACTTTAAGCACTCTAGGTTTCATTTATACTAAAGAACTACATCTTAGCTCTATTGTTGGTTCGTGTCGTGTCCATGGGGAGAACTGAAGAGTACACGGGAAGAACCGCTTGATTTCTTTTCGGTTCTACATTTGAGGTACAAACGTGTGTGTCGTATCCACTTATCTCTGGCATAAATCAGGGTCGCCGCGAAAGATAAACAGTGCGAGTAATAGGTTTCTTTTCGCCAGTTTAGGCTATTTCTCGCTATCATCCCCAAAGAGGCTATTAAGGAAACCCTTCTACGAAATAAAGCGGTTCTTCCTGTGTACTCTTCAACTATAAATGTCCATGAGTGTGCAAAACACAGCTGGCAATCTCCTTGATGTTGTCTGAGTACAGATTGATGTAGGAGGGGGTTGGATTCAGCTGAGCCAAATATCTTAAAATGGCGGGACAGTCAAAATATGTTTAAGTGTTTATGTTAGTGTTTATCATAGCTCATTAAAGGTCTGATGGACTTTCTCACTAAATTAGGTGACCCGAACGAAAGAAGCTAGGAAGGTTTTGGGTCCAAAATGGTACAAAGCAGAGATTGGTTGGTTGGTAGACAGACATTTTCAAGCTTGTGTGCTTGGTCTGAGACCCGCTTATAAACCATTGTCAAGTAAAACAGACACAACACACTCACAGACACAACACACTCACACACACACACACTCTTAAAACGAAAGAGCGATTTTTACTCAGTATGAGTTAATTTCACTCCTCCAGTCTGGAAAATGCACTTCTCCTAGATGAGTGGATCCTTTGTGTGTTAAAAGTCCGACAGCATCACTCCAAACGAATGATTTTAACTAAGTCTGAGTTAATATACACTCCTTTACAGTGTCGAAAATGCACTTCTCCTACTGGAGTGGATTTCACTCTTTTGTTTTAAGAGTGCACACGACAGATACTCAAAGCAGAGGTTTTGGGTCCAAAGCAGAGGTGCTTCATATCGGACAAACCCAAATCAAAGAAGAAAGCAAATCGTCTGCCGAAACTTCCTCGCAGCCGATTCCTCATGTCGATAGCATGAGTAAATATCCCTTTTTTTTGGTTATAAGAAGCGTTGCGGAACGCTCGATAGATATGCCTAATACGCTCTTGAGGAATGACCTCTTGACACAGGCTGACTGATTACCAAGGAAAAGATTAATTAGTGAGAGTCGAAGAGAATAGAGTGTGGGAGACTTTTCACGGTTAGTTGGCTGGGCAGGCTTCCAAAACGAGAAACACCACACAGGTGGATACCTGAAAAATCCCTCACAAAATTAGTCACTGGGCGGGAGCGGAGATTCTATGTTGTTTTGGACACTTATTTCGACAGAGTATTTATGATTGGAGGTACCGTTAAGGTTGTGTTTTTATATCTAAAATGAATTGATTGTGTAAAGAATGAAGAACTATCAGGTAATGCTTACCTAAACTATATTTTAGATTTGTCCTGACCAGATTTGTGTCGGTGATTAACTTTTCGACTTTAAAATCATCCCTACATTTTCATAATTCATATTTTATTCTTCTTGTTCTTGTTTAAAAAAAACTATAAAAAAATTAACGAATAAAAAATACAGATTTTTATAGATATAGATAACTGAATAGCAAACTAAACAGTACTGCGAAATGCAGTACTTCTGGTCACCCTATTTAGATACATATTACTTGGGATTAAAATCTTTCGGCTAGGTTCTTCACGGTTCGGGAGTTTGCATGTGTTATTTTTTATAATTTGATTTTTGCTTTCACATTAACCTACTGATCAACAAGTGCTTATTGTCATTATTACCTTACGTTTTTACACTTAATAAAATTCGATATATATTTTATTGGGTTACGGGGTGCTAAATATATTTTCAGTGGATTGGCGAAATCGTTTTTGATTTCAGTTTTACTTGCACACATGAAATATCTGGGAGTTATTTGTGAATCTAGTTTTAGTTTTAATCTACATATCCATGATATTATGCTTAGAGCTTCTAAAAACGTAGGAATCCTTAAACGAACTACATATAATTTTGACGATATTAATGTTCTTATTAAACTCTTTAACACTTTTGTTCGTCCAGTTCTGCTGGAATATAATTGCATTATTTGGAATCCTTCAAACAAGTCTGATGTTGTATGGATTGAAAAAATCCAGAAAAAATTTCTATATATCATAGCATGTAAATTCAATGAACTTTTCGGACCTTCCAGTTTTACTACTTTAGAATGCCGAAGATCAATATCTGTGTTTAAATTTTTGTAGAATATCTTAAACTATAAAATTCATTGTCCTTACATATTACAAGAATTAAATTTCCTTGTTCCTAATTATACTACAAGAAATAAATATGTTCTTAAAGAACCTTTTTTTTACTAAAGACTATCTTAAAAATCAGCCATATATACAATTCATTAAACTGGTTAACAAACTCCCAATAAGCTGCGATTTATTTTTTGACGATTTCACGAAATTAAAAATAGATATTTTATCATTGACCTTATAATTCCTTTCTGCTATATTTTTCAGTGTTGATGTGTATTTTACTCAATTTTAACACTTTTATTTTATTCATATTTTAATACTTCTATATTATTCAAATTTAATGTTTGTTTGTGTTTTTTTTTTTTCAATTCCATAAATGCAGAAATATTTTCTACCGATAAAGTTAAATTTAGAGGAAGTAGCAATTATATTTTTTCGTTGTTGTTTTAACACATCTTCTTGTCTGTTTTATGAGAACAAGAGAAGAGGGCATTGGCCAATCTATTGTTTTTATTAATTCAACACAAATTCATGTATTTTGTAATAATTGCATGGTTGTTTTAAACAAAATTTTGAAGAAAAGCTTAAAAAGGTTGGCGAAAGAAAATATACAATCAACTTTATAGTATTTTTTCCCATTAAATAACCCAGAAGCACCAAAGAAAAAACATCCACGTAAAGTTTTCAGCTATTAAGTTCCGAGTTTATTTAAATATTTGTTCGAAGTTAATAGTTTTTTGTAAGTTTAAAAGTTTCTTAGTAGGCCTATCTCAAATATTTTGGAAAATTTTAAATGTTTTAAAGTGATGGTTGATTGCTTTTCAACTCAAATCTGACAACAATTACAAAATGTGTTTTGTTCAAATAAACAATTTGAGAATACTGGGTTTTGTAAGGAAAATCCTTCTCCGTTTGTAAATTTGGAATGAAAGATAAACTATTTGTTTAAAGTTAAACTAATGTATAGAATATTACTTTGTATAGGAAAATACTTTGCTCAGCTGACTTCGTAAAACAATTTCAACGGGTCTCTGACCCATAGATTTTAAAATACACTCTATCTGAAACTCTGATTGGATTAGCATTGGGGATTTTCTATTTTAAAATTGACTTAGACACTAGCGCCCCCAATTGTGTCTAAAGAAACTTATATGATGACTGCCTTTTTCTAGCCTCCTTTAGGAGCTTTAACACAGTCAATAACGTCTCGTAATTTAGAATCACGGTCAAGTGACGAAAAACACTATTTTTGACGACAACGCGACCATGCAATTTGCAAAGAGTTCTATAGTAGGGTAGAGGAACGACTCGTACTGAGCTGCCATCGGCAGCCATGGCTCACTACAGAGCCGAATAGAGTGACAAAAGTGCTAGTTTATTTATAATTTTGGTTTAATTTAATAAATTAAATACTTTTTCGATTTATTAAACAGTATATATTTTTTGACTGTGTTAAAGCTCAGGAAGAACAGGCTGTAGGTAGCAAATTTTACCTAATTTATTTTTAATGAATTCATTTTTCGAAAGACAATATTACTCAATATTATTAGGCAATTTTCATTTACATTAAATGTAGTGTCAGAATATAAATTAATTATTCAAGACATTTATTGATAAATAATTCGCGAAATTACTTTTTACAATATTGTTTGTCGAAAATTTTATAAGCGCTTATTAGTTTTATGACAAATCAGAACGGATAGTTTCAATATTGAAAATCTATGGAATTAATTTTAATAAGCAATGGCATATAGTATTAATTCTATTTATATACATTGTCACTCTCAAGGTATTGATAAATATGTTTTCGCACAATTCTTCTAGCTGTCCGAAAAAGAATGAAACTGCGATTTTGATAAACAACAGAAAGTTTTAAAAAAAATAACGTAAATTACTTATATAATATTTAGCTCGTAAACTTTTTTCTTTCTGAAATCTCTCATTTAAATCAAATTAAATCCATAATTTCATCACTCTAAAAACTATCATTAACTTAAAAAATCAAATCTATATTATATTTTTTAAACTTAAAGTGGAAATGATTAAGAGTAATTGCTAAAAACCAATTTAATTTTTCTGAATTTAGAATTTTTTTTGCGTTTTGATCGGCTGCTGGAGCATTCACCTTTTTTATTATTTATCATGACTTTATCTCCCATCTGATTTCCGTTATTTCTGCCCTTTCAAACTTGGCCTTTGGGGGAAAAAAGCATCGATTGGTCCATTTTTGGAAGCACTTGGACAGCTTTGAAACGAAAATGATGCTTTATAGCATGACTCAATTGTCCCAGAGCCAAGAGCAGCCAGATGCGGAAGGAAGTCGAAAATGTCAGTTTTTGCCGTAAATTCTATTGTTTATAAACTTCATAACTGCATTTTCGGTTTGCTTGTAGGAAATGACAATGCGGACTCCGACTGTCGGGGTAAATGCGGTAGCAATTGATTCGGCCGTTGACGCTCTGTTCTTGGAGTTTGTTTCAGGGGGCAGTCCCAAATTACGGGTTCGTACGCCAAAGTCCCTTGATTTTTAAGCTGAATGTACTTAAAAAAAAGGTTTAGTGCAATGAGCAGACAATCCAAAGAGTATCTGAAACGGCTCCAGCGATATCAATTGATTCAATCAGTAGGAGAGGTAAGATCAATATAAAAATCTTGAAAGTTAAAATTATGGTCTTTAGAGAGTTTTACATCAATGAAGTTCCTTTCAAATGTTTACTACTTAGTCCTCAAGCTTGATATTGTTGTTGAAACTGCACGATTACAATTTAGGGTACAGGGTCTTTTCACGAACGTATTTTTATTTCAGTAAATAAGTGTAATTTCATGTTTAGCCACTTAAATGTTTAGTTTATATTCTTCACCAGTTAATTAACCTAAATGAAACAAATATTATTGGGTTTTGAGTTTGGTTTTCAAATATGAAAAACCATTTAACAGGCTTTGAAACACACAAACATAAGAAGTTGCTTCTAACGAAGTCCTTGGTAACAGAAAAATCCCCCTCCCATTGAGAACGGTCAATGTACGTAAGTTAAAAATCATTATGCCTTTAATGTTATGGTCAATAATGTTAATGTCATGGTTTTGAACCTGTGTTGAAATTCTTAAATAATGATGGGTGAATGTACTAATTAATGTTTTAAAAAAATTCAAAGATTAGTATCCCCAAAAATATGTTTCTTAGTAGCTGCAACGGCTGTGTGATGGAATGTTTCACCATATTTTCGGTATTCGTTTGCAGCATGTCCCGGGATTTAGTTTACAAAATCTGAAAAACGGTTTAACCCACTACCGAATATATGGTGAAACATATCACTTCACAGAAGTTGCAGCTACTAGGAACCATTATAATGGTGAAAACAAGCAAAATATTGTAACAGTGTATATGCACGCGTTGGTGAATTTAACTAAAACAAGATAAAAAATATTATTTTTTTAAAATAGAACAAATATTTTTCATTAACAACATACCGCAAAGATCCTCAATTCCATTTTTATTCATTTGTTTTTTGGTCTCCGTAAGTTAATGTCAGTAGTGGCACATAATTTTACTAATCAACTTCTGCTCTTAGCAATATTGGCAAAAAAGCCAAAAAAAAAGTGCAATCCCTTATTTTCGAAACATCCTTCAAGTTTTTCATTAACGAACTCTTACGCCAAACGAGCAATACTTACACATCTCAACCACATACTTTAAATTCGCCCCACTTTTAGGCAGCGACTGCCATACCAATAACATTACTAACCACTACTTTCAACAGTTCAAATTCAGGCTTCGGACAATCCGGTGCTCTTGGGCAAAGTAGGCATTATACTAAAACCAGACATTAGATCAACTTGTGGTATTTACGGTAAAAATACCTGATGATTTCTTGCGTAGCTATTGGCGACTATCTTTCTGTAACCTTGCCTTCTAATGATGAAATGAAAGACTGTCATGCTGCGCTGCATCGCAATCAGGTGTGAATGGATTTGCATGTGTCTATTTCTTCTTTACGATGAAACATTTCGTTGTTGTTCGTCTTGATCATCGTTCGATGACGGATTTTGAATGTGCTAATTTTATTAGGCAATATCTGAAATAAGAAAATGATGCATTTAACGCATTCATCATAAAATTTAATGAAAGTTCTTGCTGAATACATAATTACACACATTAAAATGTGCATATCCTGCCATAACCTTCAGAAACCCTAGCAAAATCTTGCTCATATTTTCTGTATATAAGCTATCTCTTTGACGTAAGATTTGCAAGTAATTAAACAATAATTAAAGTAAATAAACAAGTAATTAAAACAATAGCGCTCAATTTTGTTGAGGTGCTTGTCGATTCAGTGATATTGGAGATCTTAAGCCCTAAGACGACAATTATTTTGTGCTTGTGAATGCATAAACAAACTTGTACATTTTTTTGTAGGTTATAATACATTCTAACGTTTAAACTCAAAGTGCCTTTAAAATGTAGTATTTAAAGTCTTGAAAGTATAAACATAAAACCTATATTCTGACAAATTAGCCTAAGTGGATTATGACGTTTCTTGCTAGTGAGCCGACTGTTCCACCAACATCAACTTCTGGTATTTGCGTCCTAGACAGGCATGCCTTTTAATAGCGACATATGAAATTCCAAATTGGATCATGACGTTTCTTTTCAGTGACTCCTAAGGCGCGTTTACATGAGCCATTGAATCCATGGAATTCCAAAGTCACCATTAGTGGAAAAAGAGGTCGAGTAGGATATCTAACCGAAATGATAGTCTGTGGCCGAATCCATTGTATGAAACATTAAACCCTCCTTCGTTTTAGGGTTTGTGAACCCCCCAATGAACCCTGCAATTCCGGTTCTGTCTGGGAGAAAATCCCCAAGAGGAACAAATTGCCAAGTTTTCTCTTCAATCCATGGATTCGATGGCTCATGTAAACGCGCCTTTACAGGAGTGGACTGTACCACTAAGAAAAAAAATTCATATCACTATAAAACAACTGCATTAATTTCTGGTATTTGCGTCAAAAGATTGGCCTGCTCTTCTATAGCGATATATGAAAGTGGATCATGGCTTTTCTTGCCAGTGACCCTTACATGAGCGGACTGTACCACCACCAATAAAAACACACACAAAAACTTAATATCGTTATGAAACCCACTGCATTAAGTTCTAGCATTCGCATCAAAAGCCTGGCCTGCCTTTCTGTAGCCTTGCCTTTGAATAGCGATATATATGAAAGGCTGTCATGCTGCGCTGCACTGCAGCCAGGTGCTTCATGCATGCCATCCGTTTCCATGCGTTTGTCAAAGGCTTTCACGTGGGTTACCAAGGAAGAATTGCGCAACGTGCGGATAGGCGCGACGCGTATACGCCCTCGAACCGCTACCTTGGAATAGCCGGGATAGAGAAGGTAAAACGGTGTTATCTGTTCTTCGATTGCCCTCTTAATTCACATTTGCTTTCAGATTCGTGGCTGGACTGGAATGGATTTTTTTAGATTGTTGCCCTCTTGATTCGCATTTCGTGTAATGGGTTTCGGTTTTTGCATTGGAATCTTGTAGTTATGTCGATTGGATTTCGCCGATTACAGCATTGGAATCTTCGGGAATGGTCGAATTGGAATTTTCAATGCTATCAGTTCTGGTGTTTTAATGAATGCATTGGAATTCGGGTTTCTGGAGCTTTTAATTTGGAATTTTGGGTGTCAGAGTTTCTGTAAATAGCAAGGATATTTTAAAGTAATTAAACCGCATGATACACAAAATCTTTCCAATCTATTTAAATGCGATCATGAGGTTTCTTTTTCGATTTTGTTGTATTTCTTTATTTAAAATTATCGTAGATATGCAATTCATTTTTTGTTATCTTTTATACTGACTAAATTGCTACAAAGAAAACAATATAGGGCAAATTTACATGTTGTTAGTTCCAATAGTAAGTATAATGCTTTTGTCATTTCGAATTTATAGAAAAAAAAGCTTTCATGTCGTGTCGTTTTTATGAAACGTCTATCTCATATCAACTACTTTAACTTATACTACTATACATAAATAAATCTTTAAGAAAATAGCTTAAAAAACTAAAACTATTGAAATTTCAAGAAAGTTTATTTATTTTATTTTTTTGAGCTTGAGTACTTGTGATAGTTTCATCACATTTCGTTGTTGCATTGTAATTCGAAGTTTTTTTTTAATATTAAAACATGTGCTTTGAGCATATTTCTTTATAAAAAAGATTTAAATTTATTCCGTTCTTATTTTATGTAATTTATACCCAAATTAATAAAAGATAGTGTTTCTTAAAAATATGATTTCTTGAATATATTTTGGTTTAAGATCACTTAAGTTTTTATAATTATTTCTAAAACGGATAAATGTACCACAAAAGAAGATATAACAATAGAAATTTTTGCGTCTTCAATTTGAAAACTATCCTTTATTTCTATTGACTCTGTGGCATTTAAATTCTCAGTTTACAATTGTTATTTCCAAACAAAAAGAGAAAAATCTTTTTTAATAGTTAAAATTACCTAGATTATACAGTTTTTGGACGATATACCAAAACGCATTTGTTTCGTTCAGAAAACCACATTTCGAGAACTATAATTTCAGCAGATAATTGGTGTTTTGATGTACGCTAAACTTCCCCTGTTTTCTTGAAAAAAATCATTAGAATGGAGTCAGTGCCGGAGAATTTTTTCATTTAATTTTTAAATCGGAATTTATTTCATTGTTAAACTTTGAATACTCCAACCAAAGTTATTGTGCTTCACTTTAGGAGTTTTGAAGAATTTTCGAAATTTCTTAAAAAATGTAGGTTAAATAACCAGCAGCAGTCTTCCATCTACTTTAGTATAAATGTTATGTCTTTGGAATATTTTTTTTACCTCAACAAGTTTGAGACCAGTTATTACCGGTTATATTTTTAACTGACTGTTTACACCAAGCTACGTTAAATATAGGTATGGTTAAAAAGTAAAACGTGCAATTATTTCGAGCAAAATTGTTCACTAACGCCATGGAGATTTTAGAAAGAACGAATTTTCTCTCAGTTTACGATGGGATTCTGTATATTTTACAGTCATTTGAGCCTTTTTTTTTCAAATCTAGTAAAATAATGATTGAATAATTTGTTATTTAACTTTATTTTCACATATCTGCCAGTGTGGTTTTTGATTTCTAAATGAACGTGTTCTAATAGCTTTTACGAACATAATACAGTTAAAAAAATTTAAATTTTAATAAACTTTTATATCTTTCTTTCTAAAAATGATAGCCTCAGAAAAATATTTATCAGTAGTTATCCAATATTTAATAATGCAGTGTTATATACATTTAGATGTTACCCATTACCATTGAATGCATGGATCCGCAAAATGTGTCAAAACCCCAATGTGAGACAAAAATAAGATTTAACTCCTTTTGACTTTAAAAAAACCCCACAAATATATACTATTAATTTAGCATTCATTCTCTTTGTCACGCTACAGAGAATATAAGCAATAAATATCCATAATCTGACTTTCGATTCATTATAGAAATAAGCTCATTGTCAATGCAGTTTTTGCTCCTGGCCATAAGCTTCACCGTAGTATTGGCTTACGGGACATTTCCAGCTTCTACTTGAATTCGAATTTTCGTCTTTTTCACCCAATTTTCTGCTTGATCTAAACAAAAACTGCCTGGAATATTAAATGAGAACGATATAATGCCCATCCAGAAACAAAAACAACACGAAATTACAGCTGGATCACCATTCGAAACCAATATATAGGTTAATCCAGAAACTTCGATTTGGTTAAATACGGCTATTTTACAATGCCCTAACCGAGTATTGTGGTTCGCTTTTCGGCATTGATTTGTTTATAAGTATGATGATTGTCACGTGTATAACTGTTAACTTTTTGTTTCTGACGTTTGAAACAAATAACAGATTGTTTTGGAATGCAGGAAAGGAGAAACGGAACTTTTTGAAAGTTATTGGACCAAAGATGAGAGTTTAACTTGGTGCAATTTTGGGTAATTGATACTAGGTATCACTGTAGGGACTCGTGGTATCTGAATTCATTAACTCTTTCGGTCCCAGTGATGTCATTTGGCATCATCATGTTTCTGACAATAATTAAAAAAATAATGGGGCTGACATCTATTGGGATTACAAAAAAATATTTTCTAATAGAGAAAAGTTTGAAGAACCAAATGATGTACTTTTTGATATCATAAATGGCTACAGACGATAAGAAAAAAATTCTAAATTGATTATGCCAAATTGTCATTGGGACTGAAAGGATTAAAAGATGGATTTTTGACTTTCTCAAAAATAAATAAACGAATTTTGTTGCAATCATCAATTTTTTAAAAAAAATTATCACTGAAAAAGAAGATTTTACCCCTTGCTTTTCGCTTCCGCGAAAATTATGGGGAAAGCCTCTATATTTATCGCTCCCGTAATATTTCGAGTAGGAGTGTTCGGCAGCCAACACGCCAATAATAATAATATTAAAACTAACTTAAATCCACCAATTAAAAAGCCAATGACTAGAGTTTTCAGTAGTAACAGTTCAATTAGTAACTCGCCAATAGGACTTTTAATAGTATTATAATATAATTAGTAATAGTATTATTTTTAATATAATTTTAGGGATAAAAAAATAAGCACTTTTATGACCGTTTTCTTGAAAATTAACCGATGGTTCGTGGTTAAAACGGATGTATGCTATACAAATTAAAAATGCGATACAAAATTTTATCATAATCGCAGATCAAATTAGTAAAAAAAATTTCAACATGAAGTTGTATACCCCTAAACTTCTTCTTTACTCAGCGGAAATACTAAGTTTATACTTAAGTTTACTTTATACTTTAAGTTTTGAAAGAGTTTGTAGTTCTAGAGAAAATAAAACACATGTCGAAAGACGTTGTGGGGGAGGGGAGAATAAACTAAGGTAATGCGATGCTTGTATTAAGAAAAACACAAAAAGATGAAAAACGAACATAAATAAAATAAAGCGAACAAAAATGACGTTTATTGAATCAGAAACAAATTGTTGCTTACTTTTCAAAACTTTTTTTATGCCGAAATAATAGGGTACTTGACTGTATCGATAAAATACCTTCCAATGTTATTTAAATTATAGTTGAAAGGAAAAAAATAACAAATGCATACATAATTTTTGCGAAATAAATCTTAAAATCAATTAAAAAAATCGTTTTAAAAAAGCTTTTTTTTCACGTGATCACAAACACGTCGGTTTGGCCGACGTCACTATGAACTATAAACAAACCGGTGTGATGTGTATTGTTTTCTGATTAAACTTGATTTAATCTAATTACTATTGATATAATAAATATTGAAAAAATAAAGGGCTGTTTTACAGATTTGTATATTTCAAATTTGCCTAAAATCGATTCCAATGTGGTGTTTCAAAGTTTGTTTATAGTTCATAGTGACATCACAGATACCACGTGACAGCCAGAAAGCGTTTTCCAGGAGTGATTTTTCATCCTAATTTTTAAATTCATTTTTCTGCCTTTTTATGGGGTATTTGAAAAAAAAGAAAAAATACGGGTATAATATTTTTGGCATAAGAACATTTTAAGCCAAATAAAAAAATTTAGTGAAGTACCCTATTGGGGCTTTTTCTTTACCTATTTAAAAATGTGACTCTAAATATTCTCAGGCTGATCCAATGCACTACTTTTCAAGGTTATGTTTTTTTCTATAAGAATATATATTATTAGATAGGAGGGGTTAAAATAAAAAGAAAACTGGCGGTTGATGGACTTTACTATTTATCCAAAACAATTCGTGAAACGCTTCAAATCATTTTGATGCTATCTGCATAGGATGATTGTTTTATAATTGTTTTATTTCAATTGCTGAGAATAAGGTGAAGTTAGAAAAATAGAATTATAGGTAATCAAGTATCTTAAAGAACTATTTTGTTTTTCTGTACCACATCATTCACTTTGTTTAGAGTTAAGGTTTGAGAACTTTAAAATATCGACTGATTTGTTTTAGAAAAAATTGTTTTGACATTGAAGTGACTGTTTTAAGACAAAAAACTAAACTAAATATTTGCAAGACATATAAACTATTTAAATAGCTTAAATGTTTTGAATTGTTTCAAAAGTTCAAAAAACTTTTTTTGCAAAAAGGTGGGCTATGCCAATGTAGACAAGGTATATCTAAGCTGTGCCAATTAATTTGTCAAATATGAAAAAAATATAGTAACTTTTGAAGTTAAAAGTAAAAATTTCCGAAATCATTTAAAATAAGAAAAAAATACTTTTAAATTGTTATGAAGCACGTACAGAATATTTATATATAATTTTAGCCATTAAATATGGAAAATTTAAATGTGTTAAATATAATTCTGATCATAAGTTTTAAATTCAGGCATGTTGCATTTGGTTTGATGCTTCCTTATTCAAGATCCGCTCGAATAATTATTTTTTAAAAAGTTAAATATCGTATATTTATAACTATTTGAGAAAATTGTACTTAAAACTAAATATTGGCATATATGTAGCTAAAATATTTTATATGTCTGACACACAAACAAAATATGTCGATATATAAATAATAAAATAATTAAAAAGCTTAATATCTTAGTTGTATGAGTTATCTAACCGGTAATTTTTTTTTTTTTTTTTTTTTTTTTTTTTTTTTTTTTGTTTTCATTTCAAACAATTCTCAAAAGCATATTGAAAGAAGCATTGCATTTGAAAAGTAGGAATGAAAGAAAATAAACTTTCGAAACATATTTTAAAGGAAGAAGTTGTATATAAATATTTGATAAAAAGCATTCAAAATTATTCCTGTCATCAGTGAATATGAAATATGTTATAGACCTCACATACAACTAAATAGAGATGAAAAAATATCATTATCGTAGTTGTTTGTGTTCCTTAACCTGTAAAATTTTAATTTGGTTTAATTTCGAACAATTTTCCAAAACCATATTGAAAAAGAAAGCTTTGCTTTCGAAAAACAGGAATAATAATAAAAAAAAAACTTTCTAAACACAGTAAACTCCAGAATAACATCTGCCTCAATGTATGACCATGTACAAGATGAGAAATAGCGTCCTCAGGCGGTATTTGTCCTGCTTAATAGTCTAAAGTAACAACAGTATTCGTAATCAGAAAAGAAAGCTCGGTTTGAAGAATCTAGAGGAACAAGAATCATATTAGGGGGAAATGACCCGAATCATTTAGGAAATGAGTCGTCTTAGAGTTCTTTTGGGGCATTTCTTTGCAATTTTTGAAAGTCTGGACATATTTGTAGCTCTACAGAAAGTTGCCAACAATGCAATCTCTCTGTTGCCGCGCCCAGGCGGGTGTCTCAAATGTTTGATAGTTTAACCCATTTTCGTTTGATGGACACGCTATAACATTCTGTTTTATTTTCGTTTCGTCAGGACTGTCCATTGTTCGTTGGGAAATTTAAATGTTGTTTCACTAGGCTGGACAACGAAATGTGTGTAGTGAACCTACAGTGGCTTCTTAAATTGTAGAAGAATGGGAAAGGCTGGTCCTTGATGTAAAGTAGTAAATAGATTTTTGCCTGAACTGGAGTCTTAAGTCTTTAGCCCTCTAATGCATGTTTTTTTTTTCATCCCGGAAAATTATATATGTATCTGTAATACTCATATATTATGGGAAAAATACTGATAAGATTTATTGCATTAGAATTAAATAATTTCAATTTTTTAAATTTTTTCCATATGACAAAAACCAACTACAAATTTCCAATTTTGATAATAATGACTAGAAAACTACTAAATATACTTTAAAACAACCCTCTTTAAGTACAACTAATTTTTCAAAACAATTGTATTTAGTGTACTAATATTATTATACTTTGAATACTGCCAAAAACGTAATTTCACAACATTTAATAACCTCACTCTTTAATTTTGATGACACTTTTACTACTGTCTTCTATGAGGGTTATTCGTAACTAAAACTTCAAAGTGGAATGTAATAGATGAAAAAAAACACAAATTTGTCAGGAGGCATCTCGACTTTAATACAATAAAGGGGTTTATGTTACTTGTTGCCAAACGGTAACAGTATGCATTAGAGGGTTAATACAGGGTGGCGCAAATAAAAGTGGCCCCAGCGTAGAGATAGGAATACATTGAGATGCTTGGTGAGAAAAGCTATTGAAGCCTGAAAGTACAGGGTGGTTATAAAATAACGCTCCCTATTCGGAGTGGTCTGTAGCTTGAATGAATAATCCAAATGCAACAAAAATTGAAACACTTACTAATCAAGAAGGGGGGGAAAGAATGGTATCATAAAAAAGACAAAATCCTAAAAAATAATCATAAAAAAGAATCATCATAAAAAAACTCGTATTTTGACCAGAATCTAAATTACGAAACGTCGTCAATTATGGCCAATTACTGCCAACACAGCTAATTACGCCTCGTAATTTAGAACCCTGGTCAAGAGACGAGTTTCTTTATTACGAAAAAGAATGAAATTGTAACACAGAAACTCGTCTTTTGACCAAGGTTTTATTTACGAGGAGTAGCCAATTACGGCTAATTACGGCCAACACATCCAATTACGCCTCGTAATTTAGAACCCTGGTCAAGTGACGAGTTTGTTTTTTATGATTCCATTCTTTTCCCCCCTTCTTGAATAGCAAGTGTCTCAATTTTTGATGCATTTGGATTATTCATTCAAGCTACAGACCACTCCGAATATAGAGCGTTATTTTATAACCACCCTGTATTTAGGTTGAAATTAAAGGTTATTTAAGCGAGTAACGGCCTAACCTGGCAAACCTGTTTTTGCATTTGTTGAATTGGAATAGCATCACATTAGAGCTACTCATGGACTATTGGCGAATTCAGATCTTAAGGTTTATTATTTAAAGACGGTTCCTTATTCAAATTTTGTGTCTTGCAATAAATTTGGAATGTTTTGTAGTAACAAAAACAAAAGGTCCGATTCTCTAGGATTAATAACAACCGAAATAATCACTAGTGGGAATTTGTTTTGAACAATCCTTCATTTTTCATTGCATTCCAACTAGCTTGCCAAACCGTAACATAGTTGACATCAAATAATTCGCCAAGCGTTGTTTGGGCTTAATATTGAATCAAGCAATAGCTTCAGTTAGCAAGCCTGTTTTTGCATTTGTTTCGACCTGGCAACAATTCTATTGTATTCTTATCTCCATGGCGGGGCCACTTTTATTTGTGCCACCCTGTATTTATTATAATAATAATTTTAATAATTTATTATTCTAAAAATCGGCTTAATATTTTTTTAATTATTTTTATAAAAAGAGATACGCATAATATGTATAAAAAATATATTCACTCGTTAAATCCATACGGTAAAGAATACATAAAATATTTTTTTAAAAATATTTTGTTGTATGCTTAATATTAAACGTATTTTTATACGTAATAAAATTTCTTCTAAATACAAATGCATAGTAATTACAACTTAATTATTTTGAATGTTTACAAATTATACAATACATGGTCACATTAACTTCAAAAGTGAAAAAAAATACTTACTACAACTTCAGACCAATAGCAAAATTTAATGTTATATGTTTTTTAAAAAGGTATAATAGTATATTATTTTTTTTAAATAAATACATTCAAACAGTAAAAATATATGTTAGACATTGTAATATGAATAATCTAATAATTTTTTTGTTTATATTGTAGTTAATTGTTGTGCATATGTGATTATTATCTATTCATTATATTAACTATAAGCTATACACCATCTTTTCTTTCAAAGATAGGTTTAAAACATTTTTGA
Source organism: Hylyphantes graminicola (assembly GCA_023701765.1). NCBI lineage: Eukaryota > Metazoa > Arthropoda > Arachnida > Araneae > Linyphiidae > Hylyphantes > Hylyphantes graminicola. Next base: position 4,322,137 of record CM043123.1, read on the forward strand.
CAGTAAGTAATTTTTTTACAAATTAATTTTTTAAAAAATAGTTTTCATTGCATATTTTCCAACTTCATAATATAATGATTTTAAATATACAAAAATAAGGTATACTAGAAAAAGTACATACAAATAAAATTAGTTAAGTAAAACTTAAAATGCAGAAAAATTGGAAATTACATAAACAACTTTTAATTACTACAAAAAACTAAAATCAATAAAATTATAATTAAATCAAAATTAAACAAAAATAATTTGCGTGAATCTTAAGAATAAAAGCATTATCAAAGAACACGCTCTTTTGATAAAATATGCAAGAACTCTTCTCAATGTCAACACATATATTTTCTTGACATTTAAAATATTGTGTAAATTCCTATTTTCCTTAACACTATATAATTGTTTCAGGTAGTATAGGCAAATTTTTCAATTTTTATTTTGTCTGAAGCACAAATTTAAAATAAGACACGCAAAACTTTTAAAAACGACAAATTATTTTCCAGCAGGTGAATTCTTATACAAAACCGTCACCATTAAATAAACATTAAACATATTTTCCAAGACGATTCAATTCCATTATCTCTAAAATACGTTTACGTTAAATTAAAAAAAATATACAAAATATACAAAATCATATTTATATAGACCATATTAATGCATTCAATTTTGTCCATATCTATATTGTAAATATATTTAGTTATATATTTCCTTGAAATTTTCAAATATTGAAATATAATTTTACTTAAAAATATATTTTTTTTCAGATATTATTCAACATTTCAACTTATATTTGGTCTGAAGCACAATTTTAATATGAGATACAAAAACTTTTAAAAACCAAAATAATATTTTCTTCCAGGCAAAGGCCCAAACAGCATCCATTACATAAACATTAGATCCGTTTTCAAAGGCGAGTGACTTCAATTATGTCTAAAATAAGTCTAAGTTATAGATAAATATTTTTATATAAATAATATTTATTCAGTCTATTCCAAACCAGAAGACGAAGACATTTCAATCCAGTTTTACGTTAGTATTATGATAATAAACGATGTCAGTTCCACAAATATGGAAACTATATGTTGTATCTAAAATAATAATAACATACAAGGGCTGGTTAAGAACCCCACCGTTCCGAACCTGTTTTACACAAACAGCAAGGGTTTTGTACATTGAATGTTAGCCCTAACTCCTATTTACTTTGAGCTGGGTGGTCCGGTATGAGGATAATTTGTATAAGTGTAAAGACCTCTTCGAAGCATATACAAATTTTCTTTTTGATAGAAAAATATATACTTTAGAGCTAGAGTTCTACATGTCCCTAAATTACTGAATGTTAAACAAATATTATTTTCTAGAAAATGAAAAATAAAAAATCTACAAAAATTACTCTTAATATTTTTGCATTTTAAAAAGGAAATACAATAAATGACAATTATCCGCGAATAAATCGAGACTCATAAGGATAAGAATAGATATGATTTTTTTTATTATTGAAACTTTTTTACGAAAAAGAAGAAGATTTTTTTTATTAACCTAATTATCTTGAATTTCTGATTATAACTATATTTTCATTTCTTTTCATTAGATTAGTCATTCAATTATATCAATCGTTAACGTGTTTTTTACTAAAAATTTATTAAGACAATGTTTTCAAAAACATTTATTTAATTTAAATTTTGGATTATCGCATAATTTAAATGCACGTTTTACTCACACATATGTTATATCCATTAACTTAAATACTGTCCAAAACTTTATTCTTTATATATTTAAAATAAATGTAGCAAATTAAAGTTATTTTTTTCAGTGAAACGCGTTTTAATTTGTATTGACATAATATTCTAGATTTTTTGTAAAATCCTAAATGGCAATAACGTGCGAGATATGACGTGAATTTATCAAACTTAACTGTCATGAAATATGTCGTTTTTAACTTCTCAAATAATAGATTAGCTAGAAAAAATCAGTGTTATTAAATGTTAATGTTAGCTTTACTAATTGACATGTTTCTTGCTTATATCATTTCCAACTTTTATAATTTGTAGTATCAAAAATGACAAATTGATGGCATAAAAAAGGGTCTTATCATTTGACCAAATTAAAAAAAAAATCACATAAATGTAATGCATTTTCCTTGAGTGTAATATGACGCTTTCCTACACATAAATATCTAAATATATATTCGCTATTAAGCTAAATTTATGAATAGATGCATTGGTAAATGTAGTAAACTTGTTAATCCATAATCTTTCTATAAATTAGAAATAATTTCTTCAGTTAAAGATATTTTAGAAGCAGCTTTGAGACTTCAGAGAAAAAGACGGAATTTGTAAGGGTCAGTAAATTACCAAAGTGTGGGTGGACTCCTTCAAACAAAAATATGTATTCATATTAAGTCCTAAGGTCATCCATTTATACTAATCCATTGAAAGTTTATTTTATATATCAAAGTTTAATTTAAATGAACTTCAAATTCAAAGGAAGACCCTGACGATGGAGATATTTGTAAATGTCTCATATTTAAGAAGATTTTGAAATAGATGCTGATTTAATTCTTAATTACTTTAATTTAATCTAGTTTGTAAAAATGATTAGATTTGATGCAGCTTTGGGACTTAAGTTAACAAATATTATTTTTTTTAAAAGTTAGTAAATTCCATAGTGGACGTGGGTTGACGTCTCTTTCAAACAAAAAAATATGTATTCCTATACTGTCCGAAGGGATCATGCATTTATAATAATCTATAGAAAATTTATTTTATTAATCAAGGTTTAAATTTTAATTAACTTAAAATGAAGGACATGACGATGGTGAAATTCATATTTTTTTAGATTAAAGAAGGTTTCAAAATATATGATTTAAAATATCCTTATAACTTAACTTTAATTTCTTGAGTAAAAGTGATTTTAAATGTAGCTTTTTTTTGACACTTTAGATGAAATATGTAATTTGAAGTTAGTAAATTACCCAATTGAAGTGGGTTGACGAATCTTTCGAACAAAATATTTATTTATACACAGTCTTAAGGTCATGCATTTACATTAATAGGTGGCAAATTTGTTTTTAAATCGAAGTCTAAATTTAAATTATTTAAGGGGTCTTAGGAGTCTTAAAAATGTGCAAAGAATGTACTACAAAGCATAGTTTTTAATTTCGTATAATTTTTTAACTACTCAATATGTAAGTATAATTTTTTATATGTAATTCTATAAGATTTATTTATTATGTAACAAATTTTGAAATTTATGAAAATGTAGCCAAAACTAAAATAAATGATAGCAAACATAAAACTATTTAAAACATTTGGATTAGGCTTGCGAGCAACATTTTGAGGTCAAAATTGAAGAAATGACCAAGAAAATGACTTTATATTGTACAAATATGTACAAACAAAGACTTATACCTAATTTCTAATCTCAATTTTAATTAGAAATTATTTTAAGAACTTTTTTTAAATTAATGAAATTTTAAAATTTGATTTCATTTTTTTTGTATTAATAAATATTGTATTATTTTTCTTTTAAAAAGGTGTAGGTCTTTGTTTGCAAATATTTGTACTATATAAAGTCATTTTCTTTTTCATTTCTTTAATTTTGACCTCAAAAAAGTTGCGCGCAAGCCTTATCCAAATGTTTTCAAATTTTGTAAATAGTTTATGTTTGTTTCATTTATTTTAGTTTTGGCTAAAGTTTCATAAATTTTAAAATTTGTTTTATAATAAGTAAATCCTTATAGAATTACATATAAAAATTATACCTATATATTGAGTATTTCAACAATTATATGAAGAAATCTATGTTTTGTAGTACATTCTTTGCAAATTTTTAAGACTCTCAAGACCCCGTAAAAGAAATGCCTTGCCGATGAACGAATATCATAAATGTATTACATTAAAGAAGCTATTAAAATTGATGATGACTTAAGTCTTCTCTTTTTCTTCCTTCAAATCTTCAGACGAACAGGTGATCACGAATTTCTATTGTCGATTAAGACACTTTTCGTAAAGTAATTGATGGTTCAGAAAGGCGAATGGTAATACTAAAAAGTAACAAAACGAAAATTCAACTACACGTGATTTGAAGTGCACACACTAAATATTGATTATACGGCTAATGTTGACAAGTAAGACATTACATTCAATACAATTTTCTTTTCAATTCTCGCTATCACTCAAGGAATTATATAATTCGTTTTTATTAAATTAGATAAAATAGTCTGGACAGGAAAGATAGCCCATAATTCTGTCGCAAGAAATGAAAAAAGGTATTGAAACAAAATTAATTATTAGGTAGCCTGACCAGATTTAGTTGTATGATTAACTTTTCGACTATGAAACAATCTTTAAATTTACATAAATCATATTTCATTTACGTTGTTTTTGTTTAAAAAAATATGAAAACATTAAATGGAGACTATTTGTTTTGATGGGAGTTGGATAACAAACTAAACTGTACTGCTAAATATAGTATGTCCGATCACCTTATAATAAGCTAAAGTATTGAGCAATTAAGTTACAAATTGCACAATTTTGATAGATAGATAGTTGGATAACAAACTAAACTGTACTGCTAACGTCCGATCACTTTATCATAAGCTAACGTATTGAGTAATTAAGTTACTAATTGCCCAATTTTGATAGGTAGATAGGTGGATAACAAACTAAACTGTACTGCTAAATACAGTACGTCCGATCACCTTATCATAAGCTAACGTATTGAGTAATTAGGTTACTAATTGTGCAATTTTGATAGGTAGATAGGTGGATAACAAACTAAACTGAGTTTTATATGGCTCGACAATATTCAGTGTCTTTGAACTCCCCCCTTCGTCTTTGACTGTCACATCTACAACGATCATTCATCTAAGTACTAATTAGAAAGTTATCTTTCCAGCATTGGTTCTATTGTTGAGTAGAAAGCTTTATTATGGATGTAGCGACAAAGCAACAATTCAATGAACGAGTAGGGGAAGATTTCCTTAAAAGTAGCATACGTGACGTTGCTTATTACTTGAAAGCTATGTAGAGAATATTGTTTTATTACTATAGAGTCTGTATATTTACTATACGAGCCTCGAAAATACTCCTTTCCCCCATCCCTTCGCTTGGTTTTCTAGGAAACGGGGTGGGGTGGGGGAGCATCGCTTTTCTAAACCTAAAGCGTTTGAGGTTCCTGTTGTGATATTAAAAACCTGAACAGTTCAAACCAAAGTAGGGTGGGGAAAAAACATGCTCACGTCGTATCGAAGAAAACCACATGCGGGGATGGGGGAGGAAAATGCTTTCGAGGCTCGCATTCTAGATAGACAAGGTATAGAAACACGAAACTTTAACAGCAAAACTGCACTCAATCGAAAGTACCTTGTAAAGTGTTTGGTGTGGAACTTGCACCAAAGCTGAGTAACAATTTACAATTAAAACACAAAGTAACGCATTGACTGCCAGCGACGCTAGATCTCGTCCTTATTTTCGATTCACCGATACAACACATTCTGATAACATAACCCAGCACCATTCTTAAAGGTTCAAGTTATTCTCATAGCTCTTTAACCCTTTAAAATCGGTGCTCATTTAAAATTATGAGACTAAGTTTTTGAGTTTTATTGAAAAGAAGGCGTTAAACAGCATCAATGCCAGCAACTCCTTACAAACAAAGTCATATCGAATGATGCATACATCTTTTCAATCAATTTGAGAACATATCAGGTAGAAAACTATATTTTAGCACTTTTAGAATGGATCCTACTGTGCCTGGAATAATAACATGATTTGAAATAGCACATTCTTTTTCAAGTACGAATTAACTAAATCGTTCTTCTCAAGGGTGCCACACTGGGTTCATATGATATTAATACAAAATTAGATGATAAGTAACTGAAATGAATATACTTTTTTTAGAAAACATGTTTGTTTTTTTAAGCATCGGGCTCCATTAGCTAACTGCAAAAGCCATTTGGTGATATTTTTATACAGATTATTAAAAAATATGTAATAATTTGAAATGCAATATGCATCGTTATACTTAAAATTGAAATATCATAAATATTATTAGTATTCTATTTCCATTAAAAAATTGATATTCAGCCGCTGTCAATCTACTTTTAGATTTATTTTTGATTACCACCTATTAAGTACGTTTTTAATAATATTTAATAACCGTTTATATGTTTTTATGACATGAGAAAATTTAAAATAATGTATTTTGATGTGAAACATAATTATGAATATTTGAGATAATTTCTTTATTTTGCTTAATAAATGTACTATTTAAATTATGCTTTATCACTACGTTTTCTCAAAAAGCTACTACTCATAAAAAAAACATTTCTTGGTCATATGATTGATAGCGACAAAAAATAGGATTATGAAGGACTCACTATTTACCTTTTGATGCGTGGTGCTTTATGATTTGAAGTTTAATTAAGTTTATTGTTAATATCTTTATCGCAGCGACAGTTATTTCATGAAACATAATTATGTAGTTTAGTATTTCTGCTTTATAATTAAGAAGTTCAGTAAAATTATCAGTGAATGTTGACGAAATTATTTTCCGGTAGCTTTAGCCCACGCTCGAATCCTGGGAGATTTCTACAAAGAAACATGAGCTATTTCTCTTATTTCACTCAAACTGGCTTTCTAATGCTTTTTAAATGGGTATTGAATTTTGAAGGTTATTTAATAATTGAAGTGCTTTGAATTCGAATTTTATTCTGAGATTTTCAATTACTTCTAGTTTCGATGCGCAGTATATATTTTGACGTATCACACTTGACTGCAGCATTTGTATTCTGGGCTATGAAGGTGTATGACGGACAGACGAGCGGACATGGCCTTTAAAACAAAATACTAAAATATGTATGTGGTTTCGAATATGTAAAACATATAACTTAAATGATAGATATTGATATATATTAAAAATGCTTTTTCTTTTTTTTAGGTAAGTGCTCTGAAAAGTTTTTCTTATCTTGCTTAATAGTAACAGTCATTAAGGTAAGCGAATTTATCTATCATACCTCAAAACCAAGCTTAAGCAAAAAATATATATATTACCATAAAACTTGAAACCTAAATCTCTAGTCCCAAAACATCATTAACTTAAAGTATTCTATCGATTTAACAATCGTACCGTATCGAAAATCAACCTACTATTTGTTTGTGGAAATGCTTTATTTTGAATTTTATAATATCCGTTAAGTTCAATAATACAACAACTCAAAAATTTCTGTTTCGAGAATTCGGAAACTAAAGTTTCTGTTTCGAAATTCGGAAACTAAAGTCGATTCATTCGAAAGAATTCAAATACAATTGTAAAAAAAACTCTATTCCGGCCAATTTTGCAACTAAATGGTTACAAAATGACATTTAGTAATGCTTATTTGTATAAACTACTTCTAATGCACTGATTGTAAAGTGTTATATATCATTTAAAAGAGAAGAAACGGGGCTATTAGATGATTTAAAAATCTCAAAATCGATTTTTTAAAATGAATTTTTGATTCCGGGTTACCTTAAATCCCTGTCGATTCCGCTAGTTTCACGCAAAACGTAAATGCTATAGAAAGTTCAAATCTGCAATCAACATTTAGAAACCGAGTTTAATCGTTTTGTCTGTCTGCATTTTTATTTCGTGTCTTTGAACTTAAGAAAATCGCCATCTTCAACTGCCACATCCATCATAATCACTCATCTAAGCAGTAATTACTGAGTTAGTGGTTATGGATCTGCCCAAAAAAGACACGGAATTAAGGCTAGGTTTCTGAAGAGTTGGGATATGGATTTTAACACAAATAAGCAAAAGAGCACGAAGAAATTAAAAAAAAATGACTGTCAAAATTAAGCTTATGCAGTAGAGTTTTGTTAACTTTAACATCCTGTTTGAACTAAAGAGGACCAAACAAAACAATATCGTACACAATGCATGGACGTAATTTACGAATGAATGTTTTTTTTATATACTTGAATCATTATACTTGCTAAAAATTCGATATTATTAATTTCTTAATGTGCAGTAGAGTTTTGTTAACTTTAACATCCTGTTTGAACTAGAGGACCAAATAAAACAATATCGTACACAATGCATGGACGTAATTTACGAATGAATGTTTTTATATACTTGAATCTTACACTTGTTAAAAATTCGATATTATTAATTTCTGATTGTTTTGAATATTTACTTACATCATCAATGTTAATTGATTAACGTTATTGTTACCCCTTTAGCTAAAAATTTATGATTTAAGAGGAATCGAATGGTTCTATCTCGCCCTTGTTAATTTTTCTAACTTTAGGAACATTTTTCTAGGGAACTATATGATATGTTATTAAGGACTTTTTCATATTTTGTTCTTTCCGTATAGCTCTTTGATTTATACTGGGTAATTTTAAATATCTCTGCTTAAACCAAAATTTACATAACTTTAAAAATCAGATTTTTTTGTTTTTTTTAATGCATATTTTAAAAAAATCAATGTAAAAGTATTTTTCTATACTTTGAAATATTCTCAGTGAGATAGAACCATCCCACTCTTATTAATCCTGAAAACTCAACTTTTCCTCCCTTTTCTTCCCCATTAACTACCCATATCTGAATACCATTAACACATTCTGTACGGAATAAAAACGTTAACTTTAAATTTTTGAAATTCGATTTCATATAAATTTGTGATGTGTACACTCTTTAAACAAAAGAGTGAAATCAACTCCAGTTGGAGAAGTGCATTTTCGACACCGTAAAGGCATGCATATTTACTCAGACTGAGTTAAAATCACTCGTTTGGAGTGATCCTGTCGGAGGTTTAACACACAAAGGATCCACTCCAAAAGGAGAAGTGCATTTTCCAGTCTGGAGGAGTGAAATCCACTCAGACTGAGTTAAATTAGGAGTGTTTGTTTTAAGAGTGTAAACTAGTTAATACCCTGGACTTCATTTGTCATATATTTGGTTTATTTAGAAAAACTTACGAAAAAAGCTTATTTTTGCTTGGAAAATTTCTTTTCGATCGGTCGTTAATGAGTTAAATTCATAGCTACGGTCTTTGCAAAATTTTCAACAAAATTAAATTGATCCGGATAACATTTTAAAATTTTCTTCTGAAATGATGAAACAATGGAGTAATGGTGTTAGACCAAAAATGTGCTAAATTTAGCGCTTATCTGGTCTTACCGTCCAAGATGCCATATCCAATATTAGTCCATTTCAGATATAGATCTAAGCAATAAACACGTAAGTTAACTTTCGTGATTGGTTAACGTTAATTTGGGGACTTACTTTGTTTAATAAACATACATATCCAAAATGTAAAAAAAAATGTCAAGCCTCCAACTACAATCGAAAGAGAGAAAAGTGTACCTGAAGGGTGAAAATTGTTGTTTTAGAATTAGGACATTTGAAGCTAGCAACAAAGTTATATTGAAATTAACTAACACCTTGACCAACTACTACTACTTTGTATTCATGTGTGTTTTATATCCGCTTTCGCATAAATACACATTTTAGTAACTAATAGTTAAAATAAAAATTCAATATTTTAAAGCGTTTAGTTCCTCGTTCCCTTAAACGCGTATGTCTAAACGTTAAAACGTACTAGTGGACTTTTGTTTTTAATTACGCCGTTAATATTTTTAAAAAATACTTTTAAAAAGAATTTTCTTCGAAATCTATGTCTTTTCTCTATTTTCTACTATGAGTGGTTCTCATTTTACAGCCATATTCAACCGGAACTTTCGTAACAATCACTCGATATGTGTTATCTGTCATTTCATTTTAACGTTCTTTTCAATTTAATTTCCTTTAAGAAAGTAAACATTCATTTCACTGATTAAAATAACTCATGAAAACACCCTTATGCAACGTAAACAAGTAAACAAACCGATGAATGAAAGTCAACCGTCAACAAATCAATTGAATTGTATCTCAAGGGTGAAAGAGGTATCTTTCCAATGTTTTGGACGAAAACTTAGGAAATACACGTGGGAAGAATAATGATCAATTAAACGCAGACCAACCCACGCTTTATGTTGACCCTGACTTAGAATGGACGGAGAGTTAACAGACTTGCTGGACAGCTCTGGGGAAACGAGGAAATAGTTTGTGGATGCGAATGCTTGCTTTTGCTGCTCACCAGAGCTCGTAAGACCTGAGAAAAATCCTACACATTTATTCGTATAATCTAAGCATACTTTTCATACAAATATATGCTAAAAATATGTTTTACAAAGAAATTTGTAAAAAAATATGTTTAACAGTTTTTTGGGGACACGTCTTAAACTCTAAAAATGCATTTTTTTTTGTCCTTTAAATGCAACAAAAAAGGCCGTTTAACTTATTTGTAGTTAACAGATTATTTTCACATTGTTTGTTATGCAAAATGCTTTTAAGATGAAATACTAAATGAACTTTTTTGAAAAGTTAAAAAAAAAATATATTTTTTAAACTCTAATATCGTAGTGACCCTCGTTCAACTTCATTTTTTATAGAAATAAATGACTGATGCCTGCAATCAAAGGCTGAAAATTTATATTTGGATTTCTTCTATCGGACCAGGTCAATTTTGAAACTAATTAACGTGTTAATTTTTTGTGGGGAGGTTTTGAAAATGCCTCCAAATAGGCCTGGTCGCAAGAGGTTAAAATATTGTGAATACAGTAGAACCTCTCGATTATCCGGTCGAATTGGGACAGGGGTTAGGTCGGATAACCGAAAATTCCGGATAATAGAACATTTCCATTAAATAAAGTAAAACGTATAAGGTACAGAGTACGCACACCTTATAATCACTAACGTCTCAAATCGACTCTTGTTTTGTAGTTGCAAACATTAAATTTTAGTGTTAAGTTATCTTTGAAATTGAGACTTCCTAGCAAGAGGAAGCTTTGAAACATTATTTTTAATTTTCTTTTCTTATTTGTTTGAATAACTGAGCGGAGTTCTGGGAAAAGTTTTTTTTTTTTTGTTTTATTGTAGATATCACCTAGAGTCTCACGATTTTAGAAGATCTCGGGGATTTCTCGAAAATCAAAAATTCGCTGTTACTTTTTTGAGTTGCCATCTAAGTTTTACTAACTTAAAACCACCAGTGTCCCGATTTCATAAACACCGGAAATTCCCACGGTTTCAGAATTGCCGGAGAATTCCGATTTCAGAATTACTGGAGAATTCCGATTTCAGAACTGCAGGAGAATTCTGATTTCAGAATCGCGTGGAGATTCTCAAATTTTTTCACCGTAGATTTCTGACACTCCTTGCTAACCTAAGTTGGGTAAATAGAAATATGCTATGGAGAAGATCCCTCCGCGCATGTAAAGAGTTCCATAAATTATTTGTGAATATATCTAGAAAACATGTTTAAAACATTTATTTCGTTTAAGGTCTAACAGATTTCAATATTATTTGAGAAAATTTCGCAATTTTATCAGAATGAAAAGTGTGTTTTGGTTGAATTGTATTCATATCATTTTGTTTTTAAATGTTACCTTACAAGAGTTTCTAACTAACGGACCAATCGCGCTTTTCCCTCTGCCTTTTTACTCTTTGTTTTTACCCAAGTTAGGGTGGCATGGAGTGTAGTATGGTTTCTTTTGTGAACAATCACGAATGACCTTCTTATTGAATTTTGTTTATGTTGACTTAGATCGGTCGGTTAACAGAGAGTTAAAGAAAAATGAGGGACGGATAATCGGCATTCTACTGTACTATCTATGTGCTTAAAGTATGCGAAGTTGTGTACTAAAAATATTGCTACTATACGTTTACCCGTCGGAAATCTCTGGTCTATGCTCACCGTTAAAAATTTTTGCCTTTATTTTAACCATAATAAGGTTTCTTAGTAGCTTCAAACGGCTGTGGGGTGAAGCGTTTCACCATATTTTCGGTATTCGATTGAGCTATTATTCAGATTTTGAATACAAAAACCTGGGAATTGGTTCAACCAAGTACTGAAAATTTTGTGAAGCATTTCACCACACAGCCAATTCAGCTACTAGGAATCATATATTTGGAGAAAACAAGTGCCAATTTTGTAACAGTGTTTAGGCAATCATGTGTCATTTTAAAAAGAACTTTAAGTCCGTTTTTAAAAGTTGGTTTAAGAAACATTCTGGGCAATTATCTATTGCATAGTAGCGACCAGATGGATACATTTTAAGTTGTTGCATAGTCGCGAAATAAGTAACATTTTGACTTTATGATCTCATACAGTAAAGGTTTTATTGTATACATGCACTCTTAAAACAAAAGAGTGAAATCCACTCCTGTAGGAGAAGTGCATTTTCGACGAGTGAATATTAACTCGGAATGATTTAAAATCACTCGTTTGGAGTGATCGTGTCAGAGGTTAACACACAAGGGATCCGCTCCTAAAGGGGAAGTGCATTTTCGGCAATGGAGGCGTTAAACTTAACTCAGACTGAGTTAAAATCGCTCGTTTGTTTTAAGAGTGTACAACCAAATAGTCCCTGTGTAAAAAAAAATAAACACAACCCAAATCTTTACAAAAAATATAGCTTCAGTAGGCCAGGAAGATGTGATTAATTCATATAAATAGATGTACTATGTATAAAATCTTCCATTCGACCAAATGTTTGGTTTAAACGGATCAAAAGTTATTTTTTAGGACAAAAAATTCTTGGCCTGGATGATTTATTTAGTTTCTAGTGGATACATGTTGATTTCAGTTCTCCTGTTTGTAACAATTCCTGTGCGGTAATTATTATATATTTTTACAAACATAAAAAAAAATGGTAATAAATTGCACGTAAGTGATCTAAAAAATTTTCTAAGTAATTGCCGGTTACCGACTACTTTAGAGGACCAAAGTCTCTATTAATTGACTGGAAATCTTCCTCGAAAATTTACTTATCACCATCGTATATACTCCATTGTTCTGTGCCCCACAAAAAACTTCTTTTGCCATAAAAATACGTCTTTTTTTCTCTTAAGTTCTCCTGTTTGTAACAATTCCTTTGCGGTAAATTTTATATTTCTTTACAAACACAAAAAAAATTGGTAATGAATTGCACGTAAGTGATCTAAGAATTTTTCTAAGTATTTGCCGGTTACCGACTACTTTAGAGGACCAAAGTCTCTATTGATTGACTGGAAATCTTCCTCGAAAATTTACTTATCACCATCGTATTTACTCCATTGTTCTGTGCCCCACAAAAAACTTCTTTTGCCATAAAAATACGTCTTTTTTTCTCTTAAGTTCTCCTGTTTGTAACAATTCCTTTGCGGTAAATTTTATATTTCTTTACAAACACAAAAAAAATTGGTAATGAATTGCACGTAAGTGATCTAAGAATTTTTCTAAGTATTTGCCGGTTACCGACTACTTTAGAGGACCAAAGTCTCTATTGATTGACTGGAAATCTTCCTCGAAAATTTACTTATCACCATCGTATTTACTCCATTGTTCTGTGCCCCACAAAAAACTTCTTTTGCCATAAAAATACGTCTTTTTTTCTCTTAAGTTCTCCTGTTTGTAACAATTCCTTTGTGGTAAATTTTATATTTCTTTACAAACACAAAAAAAATTGGTAATGAATTGCACGTAAGTGATCTAAGAATTTTTCTAAGTATTTGCCGGTTACCGACTACTTTAGAGGACCAAAGTCTCTATTGATTGACTGGAAATCTTCCTCGAAAATTTACTTATCACCATCGTATTTACTCCATTGTTCTGTGCCCCACAAAAAACTTCTTTTGCCATAAAAATACGTCTTTTTTTCTCTTAAGTTCTCCTGTTTGTAACAATTCCTTTGCGGTAAAATTTATATTTTTTTACAAACACAAAAAAAATTGGTAATGAATTGCACGTAAGTGATCTAAGAATTTTAAGTAATTGCCGGTTACTGACTACTTTAGAGGACCAAAGTCTCTATTAATTGACTGGAAATCTTAAAAATTTACTTATCACCATCGTATTTACTCCATTGTTCTGTGCCCCACAAAAAAACTTCTTTTGCCATAAAAATACGTCTTTTTTTCTCTTAAGTTCTCCTGTTTGTAACAATTCCTGTGCGGTAATTATTATATATTTTTACAAACATAAAAAATTTGTAATGAATTGCACGTAAGGGATCTAAGAATTTTTCTAAGTAATTGCCGGTTACCGACTACTTTAGAGGACCAAAGTCTCTATTAATTGACTGGAAATCTTAAAAATTTACTTATCACCATCGTATTTACTCCATTGTTCTGTGCCCCACAAAAAACTTCGTTTGCCATAAAAATACGTCTTTTTTTCTCGAAAGTAAACGTCAAACACACAATTGACTGTGCCCTTGAGCCAGTCTGGTCCGAATAGGAACTCTACAATTTAATCTAGCCGAATGTCTGCGAAAACCCCTTCTATTATGGGCCTTACAGACGAAAATAAAAGTTGTCAGTTCAGTAAACCCTTCTCTCTCGCTTGTTTATTGAAAATACTCGTAAATCTTATAACGTGTTTTTTATTATTTGCGTAATAAGAAATGGTGTGTGGGGTGGGGGGAGGGAGGTTAACCGGTTGCAATCGCCTACATGCGGTTACTCATGCGGAAATTTCACGGACAATTCATGTTGGATGCGTACGGATCTGAATTTGCACATGAAGGATCTACCAGCGGAACATATTGGAGGTTTATGATAACATCATAGCATCAGAGCCTAGAATAAGTGAGAGGCCAGGACCTTGGGTGCATGCTTTCAAATAGTTAGGTTCAACGAGGTACACAATCGGATAGATTTCATTAAAAATCTACATTTCGTTTTTTGTATTAATATGTAGATTTTGTTATAGGACGCTTAAGATAGCATCAGATCCTAGATTAAGTGAGAGGCCAGGGCCTTGGGTGCAGGCTTTCAAATAGTTAGGTTCAACGAGGTACAAAATCGGATAGAGTTCATTAAAAAATCTACATTTCGTTTTTTGTATTAATACGTAGATTTTGTTATAGGACGCTTAAGATAGCATCATAGCATCAGATCCTAGAATAAGTGAGATTCCAGGACATTGGGTGCATGCTTTCAAATAGTTAGGTTCAACGAGGTACACAATCGGATAGATTTCATTAAAAATCTACATTTCGTTTTTTGTATTAATATGTAAATTTTGTTATGGGACGCTTAAGATAGCATCATAGCATCAGATCCTAGAATAAGTGAGAGGCCAGGACCTTGGGTGCATGTTTTCAAATAGTTAAGTTCAGCGAGGTACACAATCGGATAGATTTCATTAAAAAATCTACATTTCGTTTTTTGTATTAAATGTAGATTTTGTTATTGGACGCTTATGATGACATCATTACACTCTTAAAACGAACGAGCGATTTTAACTCAGTCTGATTGATTTTCACTCCTCCAGTCTGGAAAATGCACTTCTCCTTTTGAAGTGGATCCTTTGTGTGTTAAACCTCCGACAGGATCACTCCAAACGAGTGATTTTAACTCAGTCTGAGATAATATTTACTCCTTTCCAATGTCGAAAATGCACTTCTCCAACTGGAGTGGAATTCACTCTTTTGTTTTAAGAGTGTACATCATAGCCTAGAACAAGTGAGATACAAGGATCGTAGGTTTACATTTTTAAATAGTTAGGTTCCATCAGATATAAAACTCGAATATATTTCGTTAAAAATACTTAGATGCTAATGGGCACAGCGTAATGTTATTTCACATAAGTAGAGGAAGCATGGGTTTAGCGGAGTAATGCATTTGACAAAAGTTTTTTTAAACGGGCGATGACGCATAAATTTACAATTTTTTAGGTGTAAGTTACAAATGGAACCCAAGTGGTAGTGCGTCGCGATACTGTGGCAGAAGGCCAGAAATTGAACACCTTTTCTTTATTTTTATTAGATTTATACATCTTGAAGATTTAAAATTTGATATCAAAGGACATTATTAATTGACATGTCTAACTATGGTACTTTTTTACTATACGAGGTCTGGTTAAACCTGTACCTTCTGCTTATACATTCATGACCTAGTGAGATTCAAACCTAAGCATACATAGGCTTTCCAATAGTATAAATAATATTACAAAACTAGTACGTGCTTATCATTAAAAAGGACAAGAGACTGTAAATATTTTTACATACAATTCTGAATTATTTTCATTTTATTTGTACAAAACTGAATTAAAAATTTTAATATTTTTAAGTGTTAGGAATTCAAGACAAGAATAAGCTATAAAAGCACAGGGGAAAAAATAATTGTGAGTGTTTTTTCAAACAATGTTATGTGGTGAAACTAAAAGTCGAAAGACCAATGAATTTAATAATCAATCATAGTCTCATTTTAATAAATAATTTTTTCAAGTACTGATACTATCATAATTAAAAGCTGTGAAATTTTCTGCATACGCATGTGAACATTTCCTTTAAAATATATTTTGGTGAATTAAATTTATTGCAAATTAAAAAAAATCTAAATTTAAAAAAGTTAAATTTTTATCGATACTATTTGCATACATAAGATATAGCAAAACCAGCAGAGCTTTAAGGTAATTTTAGTTAATAAATTAACATATTTTATGTAACAAACGTTTATAAATGGAAACTAGTAAAATAGTATTTTCTTAAGTTATTGTAGGAAACGAGAATTTTTTAAAAGCACAAAAATATAATTTATCTTTAAAAGTTTTATATGATAATACGACGAGTTCAGGAAACTGCTTCGTTTGGTTTTGTTTACCCTAAAGAAACCCTGAACAAACAACTAAAGTTTAAAATTGCTGGCTTCCAACTTCTAAGAATATACATAATTATGAGAATAAGAGAACATAAATTAATCTTTTTCTTATAATATTTGAAATATGATGGCATCTTTAGCAATTTCGAACTTTTTAGTATTTAGTTACGGTTTTCCAATTCAAAACAAGAAATTGTTTGGCTCTTTTGTGAAAAAGTTATGTTTAATGTTTCTAAGAACCCTTTTTATGTTTTAAGATGAATTTCTTTGTTACGCAGGAACTTTCATTGTCTATGTACCACAGTGATATATATATATAATGACAAAAAAAACATACAAATTTTTTTAAAGGATCATCCATTACGTCTAAAGTATGAAATAATAGTTATTCATAGGTATTTTGTAACAAAAATGAGTATATTTGTAGATGCGCAGTTGCACCGATTTCAACGATTGGTTGGTTGGTTGGTTTGACATATATTTTCTGGCTTGTGTGCTTGGTCGCAAGGACCCTCTTATAAACCATCTTCAAGTAGGACAACACAAGACGCACACATACACTAATGACAGATGCTGCCATCTGTCGCCACCTCCACAATTTAGACATGTCCCTGAATGGGAGTGGATTTCAACGATTCTGCGGTACATGTTCTGTCATAAAAACAAAATGTCAAGAATGTTGCCATTTCTTAAAAGATACACATAGATGTCATCATCAACGACCGCATATTACAGTGTGGTTGAAAATGATTTAAGCACATGTCGAAAAGAAAAATGTGATTTCGTGATATCTGAAAATCCACTGCCTAAAACAATTATGGGGAATGCATGGTTTTTAAATCATTTCGCCCCCAATGATTCCATTTGGTATCATCAGCTTCCGATTTTCCTCTTACTAAGTTGAATTCTTACTTATTTATCGTTAGATGGAAGAATCATGTATTTTGAAAAAATAAATAATATTTGTTTTAATTGAATGAAAATATGAAAAACATGATAAAATAAAATTCACTCCCAAAAACTTTTATGGAATAAATTGACCCTAAATTCTTCACTCTTGCATTTTTAGAAGTCTAAAATTTGATTTTATCTTTTACAATAAAAATTTTGAGAAAAAATATTGTTATAATTTATTCAAAAGTTATGATTCCAATTTTTTGCCCCTTAAATTTTAGTTAAAATAATTAAGATTTGTTTTCAAGTTTTTTACGATTTCAATATGGATGCAGTAGGAATCTATTTCATAAATTTTATATTTTTATAATAAAAAGTTGGAACTGAACGGGTAAACAGAAGTACGCAAAGTGCTCCCCTAATTGTTTTGAGCAGTGTATATAGAGTAACATTAATTTCGGAATTCCTCTTAATCGAATTTTCTATTTGGGACTAGATAACAACAGTATTTCAATTAAGAAACTTTAAAATTGATAGTTTTAATTTTTATGTTCAATAATGATAACAAGTTTGCGGCTCCTATTTCTTATGCATTTTGATGTTTAGTGTTATTCACCATAATAGGTTTACCAAGCTAAACATTTCGACCTAGATCAAGAAAAACCCCTATTATTCCCTAATGCTCCACGGATTTTGTCTGTTATTCATCAGTCGTAGGCTAAGCGTAACTTTCGAATCGTCTCAATTGGAAATGGGCAACTCAACCATGAAATCCCAGTTTCCTGTAGTAGTTTCGAACTGTACTTGGAGAAGAGTTGGCCTACTCAACTATTTTTTTTTGGTTCAGCCACGAGTTTAAAAGCAGAATCAATCTTATTTTTTTTTCAAAAGAAACCGCTGCTGTTTTTAGCACGGTTAATTGCTCGTTCCGAATCTATTGCGGAACGGTCGCCTGACCTTCCCATTGACATCATCCGTTTCCCATCAGTCGAGTTTAGTAAACCAGTGAATTAAAAGTGTATCAGGACTAGTTCTACTCGAAAGCACACAGTAGTGTTTGGCGATTTCTGTAGAAAAAATTTCTTTAATCTTAAGGTAGGCGAATACCCAAAACTTCCCAAATTTCTAAAATTCTTACTATTGCTTTAATCTTTTCCAAATTTGGCATAGTGATTTCAAATGTAATGAATAATACTATTTAGGCTTTTGGTTTTATTTAAATGTAATTTATTTATTTTAAACTGTGTTTTTCTACTAAAAAAAGATGTTTACGCCAACAAGTCTACCACATTGAATTTTCATCCTATGAACATTTGTTTTGTGTTAAATTCTTCGTTTTGAACTGATACATGCAATGACCCTCTAGAGTTACATACAAATTACAAAAAAAAAGTTATTAAGAAAAATGTAAAAATTAGCCACAAAAAAAAAGGATTTTTTTCGATTAACTTACACTTGGACATTTTTTTAAAAAAAAACTTGTATACTTACACCAGATGTTAGAGATTCATGGCACAGATATATGATGAAATATAATCTGTGAAAAATTTCAGGTAAATTAATGTAAAACTTTTATGCTAGAAGTGTTGGCGTAAACCCCTTTTTTTAGTTGAAAAACACCGTTTAAAATAAATCAATTATATTTAAATAAAAAAAATTACCGCAAAAGCACTGTTCATTATATTTGAAATCACTACGCCAAATTTGGAAAAGGTTAAAGTAATAGTAAAATTTTTAGAATTTTGGGTATTCGCCTACCTTAAGCAGCATGACTTTTATTTGGGAACGTCGCGTGGTCAGGGCCTGACCATAACAAGTTGAGGTCCTACACTCCATGCCAACCTGGCGGTTAAATTCGAAATTTCGATTGCTCTGATTGATTGCCCCTTTGAGATACTCTGATATTCGTGCGCCTTGTTACGTCAAAATTGAAAGAAAAAATAATTGATATTAAACTCTAACTGAAAAAAATTAGTGAAACTAATACAAATATGTCTTGAAATAACGAATAAAGTGGTTTATTGAGTGTGAAATTCCTTTTTTTTTAATTCGATTCTCGCACTCGGAAATGAGAACTATTTACCCCTTTTTCCGTAGAACATTTACATGCTGCAAACTTAATGTGAGTTTTACTGTAGGAGATGGTCAGGGCCTTTACGTCGTTGGTTTAGATGATTCACAATAATGTTAAGTCTCTAAAGTAGTAAAATCTCAAAATGTTAACATTATAACTTTTACACTCTTTAGTTACAAATTCAAAACCAATTACACGGTCTTGTTATCACAGGGCTTTCCAAAGAAAATGGCACAAACATGCAGGGATATTTTGAAATTTCAAATTCGGCGAACCTCTTGATTGTCAATCAAATTGAATTCGTTAAAACGACGTGTGACGTATTAGTGTGGTTTGTGGTGTTATAACTACTTGTGAAAAGGTTTACATCTTGCGTTTGAAATGTACCAAGCAATTCCGGAGCAGCCTTTTTGAATAATGCATATATGAGTCTCTGGCCTCTGCGTTAACCTAACCAGTAGACCTTTTTTCCAAGTAAAACCTACATGTACTTCTTGCAAAGTATTAATTTAATTTATAATCATAGTTTTCAAAAGTTTCATAGGGTAGACTGACCAGTGAGTGAACAAGCCCCAGCGAATGAACAGTTGGTAAATACATTTGAAAAATAAAGACTAAAAATCATTCCACTGGATAGATTGACAACACTGACTTCCTCCCATCTCGTAGGAAGCTATCTGACATATGATTGGTTGTAATTGGTCATTGATTAAAATCCAACATGTTTATTGAGTGGACATTTTTGTGTTCATTCACTGGTAAAAGAACTGTTCATTCACTTGGCTTCTGTACCACTTTTTTATTTGGACCCCCAAACTATCCAAACAATGCAATATAAAGTCACTTCCTTTTTTTTGTAGAATTTACACTCTTAAAACAAACACTCCCAATTTACCTCAGTCTGAGTGGATTTCACTCCTCCAGACTGGAAAATGCACTTCTCCTTTTGGAGTGGATCCTTTGTGTGTTAAACCTCCGACAGGATCACTCCAAACGAGTGATTTTAACTCAGTCTGAGAAAATATGCATTCCTTTAGGGTGTCGAAAATGCACTTCTCCAACTGGAGTGGATTTCACTCTTTTGTTTTAAGAGTGTACATGTAATGACACATGTGTTCATTTTGTCATAAACCAGAAGCTATATTTTCTTAAAATGTATGAATTTTCTTAAAACAAATTGTGCTTAAGCTTTCATTCACTGGTTAGTCTACCCTAGTCACAGTTTTCTCTATTTTAGTTCTTAGCTAACAAAATTGTCCTACATTTATATACGTTTTTACTTTCAATTACCTTATATGAAATATAAGGTAATGAAAAGATTGCGATTAAGGTTGAAAATCCTAAATGCAGATTTTGTTTTTTCTACAAGTTTTGGAGGGTGTTCTAAGAAAGGGGTTTTCGAACATTGGTTCATCTATCTGTCTGTCTTAAGCCACTATACAGATCGAACTAAAAGTGTTACGGAATTTAAATTTGTTGCACTAGTACTAGTCAGAAGTCATAATAAAGTTTTTGAGAAAATTGAGAGTGCGCAAGGGTAGCTGTAATCTATTTTTAAGTTTTACAGTTGTGAAAATTACCTAACAAGGAATATACTTTATCTGTAAATGTGTTTATTTATTGATTGATTGGTGATTGAATGTCTCGTAGAGTTACGCAAGCCTTGTTTTTACTTTAAGAAGTATTGATATACACTCTTAAAACAAAAGAGTGAAATCCACTCCAGTTGGAGAAGTGCATTTTCGACACTGGAAAAGAGTGAATATTAACTCAGACTGAGTTAAAATCACTCGGTTGGAGTGATCCTGTCGGAGCTTTAACACACAAAGGATCCACTCCTCTAGGAGAAGTGCATTTTCCAGACTGGAGGAGTGAAAATAACTCAGACTGAGTTAAAATCGCTCGTTCGTTTTAAGAGTGTACACAAAATCTTTTAAAAACATATCAGCTGTAACTTTTTGTAATCACCACATCCAATTGTCAAACCCAAAACTCCTTTCCGAAAATGGTCCTCTGCCTTATCGCTTCCCTCAGAGCAGATGGTGTTGCAAAAGTAGTGCGTGTTTACGTACGTCGCTTCATGAACCAGTAAACTGGGACTATCAAAGGTGTCTGAAGGGGGAAAAATGGTGAAAGTGGAGGCTCGAAAGAAAGGCCAAGTTGGGAAACGCCCTTCAAACAAGATGATTTGGTATCCAAACCTTTCACTTAGAAAGTATGCCAACGGGTTTCAAAGATGAGCTCATTTTTCTTTTTTGTTCCGTTTGTGGACTTTCCCCCCTTTCCATTGTTCAAGAAAGCGGGTAAAGAAATATTTAGCTTTTATAGGATGTAAAAATAAGAGTTTGATGTGGTATTTTGTGGGGAATATGAATAACAAAGATCTTGTTTCATGAAAAATAGTTGTGTCAGTTTTTTTTATCAAATTGGTAGTTTTGAAACTTTTGATATGTATTGATTGTTAGATTTTGCAATAATGGGTTGCTTTAAAGTCTGTGGCATATTTAAATATGTATTACATTGAAATGTTTATGAATTGTCCGAAAAGGGTATTATTTTCTGAAAAAAACTTTACATATTAGGTTGATTGTATTGTTTGGTGTGTCTGTGGCTTCCGCAATAGCTTGCAAATTTCTGTCTAAAGATGGTCAAATTTTAATCCAAGGTGATTTATACAAATTAGCTCCATTGAATTTGTATAAAATTGATTATTTCAAATTATTTGTACACTGTTTTATGCATTGTATTATTAAGGTTTTTTATTTTATTTTTACAAAATGCAAATCATACGAATACGCAAAAAACTTTCGATTTCTTTTGAGTAAAATAGCATAGTTTTCTGAAAAAATATGCTTTTATGCAAATAGATTTTTTTAATTATTAATGCATTCATCACATCAAATAAAATATTATGTTCAACATATCACATTCCAATAGAAAATTTACGTTAAAGAATGTAGTTTTAAACAATTCGATCTCAGTCAATAAAGCTTAATGTGCACCAATTAGGTATCCGAAAAGCAAGCCTTCTGCTAAGGAAAATATAATTACAACACCAAATGTTTGCTTTGTCATTTAAATAAACGAAATTAATAAAAGGGCGACGTACTAATAAAATATTCTAATTTTAAAGCACTATTGTTTTTCAGTTAAAATATATGTTTAATTCCTGATTAAAAATACTCAAAGCAAATCAAAATAAATAATTGGGCGACGTCATAAATAAAATATCCTAATTTGTAAAGCACCATTGTTTTTCAGTCAAAATATATGTTTAATTCCTGATTAAAAATGCTCAAAGCAAATCGAAATTAATAAATGGGCGACATCATAAATAAAATACCCTTGCTAAGTATTTTATTTTTATGTTCCGTATTTTAAAGCACTATTGTTTTTCAGTCAAAATATATGTTTAATTCCTGATTAAAAATGCTCAAAGCAAATCGAAATTAATAAATGGGCGATCCTAAATTTTCAAGTCAATCACTTTCGCTTTTCCTGATGGTTTGGTCAATTTGCGAGGTTATCGTGGGGACGCGCCCTCAAATAGAGTACAGAAGGTCACCAATCTTATGAAACGGAGGCACTGGATTCAAGGTGTTTCCATTATTCTCCAAAGACAATCACTTTCATATGGTTGGGTTTGCACTAAAAACAATGAATCGAGATTTTTAATTTTAGTTCAAGCTCACGCGTGATAAAGACCATGTAAGGTGGGCCTACAAAATTCCGAACATTTTGCGATATAAAGGTAAAACTTTTTATTTCCGATGTGAATTAACAATAGTGTGCTTTCGATTTACGGATGGATAGCTTTTGTGATTGTGTAAATGTGGCACGATTAATTGTTATTGATGAACTAAAATCATTGTTTAAGAACACATCGGAAGACTATTGATAAATTCCGGTCATGGGATAATATCAAATATTTGCTTTTTTTTTGTTTCATTTCGAATGTAGATATAAAGGGCATTCAAACGTCCGTGACATATTTGAAAACGGAGTTTAATTTGTTTTAATGAATTGAAATTTCAATGTGACAATTAAGTTTATTATAAAAAACTAACTTTATTGTTTAATAATGTTAGAATACTATTGCACAAATTAAGTATAAATGCTGACGCTTTTCATAGTAGTAAATCAATTTTCACATGAGAGTGCATCTTTCTTGTAGAATGCATAGGAATAATATTGCAAAAGAATAGGATACTGCCTGTATAATTGCTTATATCTGAGATCATACTACTATGAATTTGCAAGAAAATTTTGGAACGAAATGACCGAAATACTAAATTTCAGTTTTGAGTTTAAAGTGTTTGGTTTTTGCCTTAAGACTGCAGATTAACGATTGAAATTTGACAGTTAAAAATTAAATTATCTCTTGACATATTTTATTCTTGATCAGGTGCTTTAAAAAAAATTTCAATATATTGAAGTATACTTAAATTTGATCTTTTATTTTTGTTTAATGCTCAGTGCAAAATAATTTAGTCTGATTCCCACTTCATTAATATTTTTTCCTTGCAATTTACAAAATCTTGCATATTTGCGGCTATTTTATGACTAAATAACCAAAAATAAAGAAACTAAAACGATTTTAATTAAGACCATGTCTATTTTATTTACACATGGTCGTAATAAAAATTATTTTTAGTTTCAAAGTTTATATAACATTGGACATTGGCCCTTTTGTACTAGAACTCATAACTATTATTCGGATATTTATTGTGTATTTTCCATGATAAAATTTATTGAAATAAAAATGTTAGGCTATGTAGGGTCTTTATAATTAAAGTTCCACTTTGAAATGGCTATAAAAATTAAACTACCCTACCAAATGTCATCAAAATTGGTAAATGTCTATAAAAGTCATGGGATTTTAGTTCCCGCACAAAAATAGTTCCAAAATGCACCACCAGCGGAGAAGGGCGCTGTATGCAATAGTGTTAAACGAAATAACAGAGGAAAACATCAGTTGCACTTTTATTGTTGCTACATAGCATGCTCAATGTGCCATCCGCCATTTTCTGAAAGCAAAGCAAAGTTTTCTTCTAGTGTTTAAAACGATTGCATACAGCGCCATTCTCCGCTGGTGGTGAATTTTGGAACTATCATTTTTTTGCGGAAACTAAAATCCCATGATCTTTTATAGACATTTACACTCCAAGTTTGATGACATTTGGTCGGTTAGTTTTATTTTTATAGCCATTTCAAAGTGGAACTTTAATTATAAAGACCCTGTATTTTGAAATTAAAGTTACTGAACCCCGAAGTTGTTATCGCATTCGATTCAGTGAATTAAATTTAAGGATTTCAAACACCACCAAACCATTCATTACACAGTTCCTAATACCTCATTGTTTTCTGCAAAGGCGTGTCAAAAATATCCACTCTCCCCTCCCTTCGACATTTTCAACAACAAATATCGAATCAAATAAAATATTTATACTCAATAAAGTAAAAAAATAAGCCATTAAAATAGAATAAAAATCTAATTGCGGCAGAGTAGAAAACATGCTTTAATGATAACAATTACTATACTTTTCAACTTTTAAGATTTTCTTTTTGCAAGCCGTTGAAGGATGTAATGCATGCATAATTACATACAACAACCCTGTAGGTATTGAAAAATGATCACTAGGTTTGTGGGATGATGAAATTTAATAATAATAGACAAGAACTCTTCACTTTCACAAAGAAAGATATATTCTAAAATGTATCATTTGATTTTAATATTTTGCCAAAAAAATGAACAGTTATGTACTTTAACCAGTTTTTTTTTTCATTTTTTAAATAGCAGTTTTATTTTTAGTTCAAAAGTGCATTTACTTTTAAACAATATTTTCTTTCGTCAACTTCATTTATTTTGAATTTTTAAGAGGAATGAGAACAATGCCTCCCACATTTCTTGTTGATTGACTGTCATTTTCCTAGGAAGTGGTAAATATTAGACACATAGCCTATTTTGAATGCGAAAAATTGGACATTGCCACGCCCAATATTTTTAGAATTATGGCAGTTTTAATATTAAGAAGTCAATATATTATAAAATGACTATGTGGGCACATTGAATTTGAATATGAATTAGATTTTACAATTATACTAAACACAAAGCTTATTTAGTATCTAAAAGAACCATATTGCAATAACAAATGATTTACAAATATAAATAACAAATTCATTAATACTATCCATTAATTATTAATTCTTACAATTTAAATGAGATAAATTTGAATATAACTAATTAAATTGTTATTCTAAAATTATTTTTATATATTAAAAAATTAATTTATCAATGGTTGTTCCAAGTTTACCATAACTACTAAAACCTAATTTGAGAAATAAGGGACACATATCATAATCGCAAAAAGCCGTATCCTAACCTCTTAACATTACATTTAAATTTATTTGCAGTTCAAAGAAAAATTGTGCAGAATTTCTCGAGTCAAATACTCGCATTTTTTCCAGCACATTTTGCTCTTTGAAAAATGTCGAAAACACTGAAAATCCCAACTTATTATTCTTAAATACGAGTAAGTATCGACTTAAAAATCTGTAAAAACAAAATATTTCCGAAATGTTTAGTAATCACAAAACATGGAACAACTCCAAATCGCATTAATAAATGAAGAAATGTAACTTAAATTACCAGCTTTTTATACAAAAATGTATATTCTTGTCTCTTTCTTATTAATGTAATAATGAACAACCAAAGAATCACATTCTTCTACATTTTATGACGTCACTTAAAAAAGATTCATATGACAAAAATAGTAATGTTAAATATTAGTTTTAAATAAAGTTTTTTCGTGCCATTTGTGGCAACAGCGATTAAAACGACTATAATTACATTTCAATGATACTTAAATGAGCAGTTCTTCGATTGACAGATATTAGTCCGGATGTACAGACAAATGTACAAAAATATATGTCTTTGGTTCAATACATTTGTAACCTAGAAATTAATAATTTTTAGGATCTTATGGATGTAACCGATTTTTTAAGAGGGGTGACAGATGGACAGACTTACATCTTCATCATGTCAATACCTACTTTTCCATTTTTGTAAATTCCTCCAAATTGAAAAAAGGAAAGGCTAAGGACACCGATGACCTGCAGTTTCAGTTTCCATTTTAAATGTAAGAGAACATGTACATGATGTTCTGTACAAAGATAGCATTACCGAATCCTTAGTTGCTGATTTCTTCATGTATCATCCGCAGCAGAAGTGTGAGGAAAGCTTGCTTTTCCAAACTACCAGATTCAACAATATTCAAATTAAGAAAAAGCAGTTAATAATTACGGCATCGGATAACAAAAACTAGAAAGAACCTAAAATCAATTCTCAAAAGGATAGTGGAAATTTAGAGGGGTGGAGGGTTAGATTTTTCTTTGAGTCTCTTTTAAAAAATATTGATTTGGAGCGCAATATGGTTGTTATGTTGCTAGACATATATTTTCGGGCTTGTGGGCTTGGTCAGAGACCCGCTTATAAATACCTTCGTTAAGTAAGACAGACGCAACACACACATACGTATAGATGCTGTCAATCTATCGCTCGTCACCTTCGCAATTTAGACACGTCCCTGAAGGGAGAAAGCGCCAACTGTTTTCTTGGAAATAATAGAAATAAGTTTCGATTTAATTATTTAAATGATCCCATTCTCAAAGTACAGAAGTCTGAGTCGTCTTAGTAGGGTAGACTAACCAGTGAATGAACGTTTAAGGAGCTGCGTTCGCCAGTGAATAAACACCAGGACATAATGACCAGGACAACCAACCATATGTCAGATAGTTCTTACTAGATGGGTGGAAGTCAGAATTGCCAATCCATCTAGTGGAATGATTTTCAATCCTTATTTTTTTATTGTATTTAGGGGCTGTAAGGAGCCTAGTGGTCAGGATCTCGGACTCGAGATCGGAAGGTTGAGAATTCGAGACCCGGTGCCACTGAAGACTTACCGAGTATATGCGGAGTACGTGCTCGTAAAATCTGTTGGGTCCGAAAGTCCTGTGGTCGGTCATTGCGCAGTTCACCATGGGTACAGGTTCCTGGAGAAAATTTCCCTCCCCTTCAGGGACATGTCTAAATTGTGGAGGTAGTGACAGATGGCAACATCTGTCATATGTGTTTGTGTGTGTCTTGTGTTGTCCTACTTGACGATAGTTTATAAGCGGATCCTCGCGACCAAGCACACAAGCCTGAAAATATATGTCAAACCAAACCAAACCAATAATTGTATTTACCAAATGTTCATTCACTGGGGCTTGTTCACTCACTGGTCAGTCTACCCTAGCTGTGCGGCTGCCGTTGTGGTCAGCGTGCATGTCATTCCCAAGTGAGCCGTGAAAAGTTTTTTTTTTCTTTTACATACTACCCATGTCCGAAAGTGTAAGAACATTAGTCGAACTCCCGGCGGCTTCAGTCGTTTGTTTGCTTTTGCCTGATAAATGTTTGGTTTTGTGAATTGGGGGAGATGGATGGACTAAGCAAATTCAAGCCGCGACTTGGTCAAGTAGAACACTCGATGGCCTTCAAGTGCTTTAATTGTAGGTTTACAAGAAGGTTTTGGAATTGAAAGTCTGGAACGACACCAATGAACATGTACCTTTTGTTTATTGTTTGCCTTTTGAGATTGGAACTGCCTGGTGAAATACTGTCTAAAAGGTTCGGAATTGAGATTGATGTTCTAAGCGGATTCAAGCCGTGACTTGGAAGTAGGGTACTATGTGGTCCTTAAATGTTGCGTAAGTTTGCAAGAAGTAATTAGAACGGGATTATTTTCATGTCTGTAGCAGAAACCAACGGTATGGGGTGTTTATTGTTTGCTTTTCGAGACTGATAAAAATTTGTTTCAACGTCTGTTTAAGTTTTGGAAATGGCTAAATGCAAGGTGTGAATTAGTTCAATTAATTTTCACGCAGATTTCATTTTGTATTGAGGTCTATGAGACTCAGACAAATTACCTTGACAATTTTAGAACTGCAATATGTCATTAAATACCAAATAGTGCTTGTGAATTGTTTGCTGTTCTATTGAGATCTATGATTCGTAAGATTTTTTTTCCATGAGAAAACGGTCGTGTGAGATATACTTTTACTGGTAGAAATTTACTGTACGGTAACCATTGGCAAACTTTCCGGAATCGCGCCAAGAGTCCGTTTTCTGGCGACTTCCAAAACAGATAAACCTAACCGAAACGAACAAATAACGGTCAGATAGAGTTGCCGGAAAACATCACCGTTGCAAAGTCAAGGAATTCGAATCATCAGTCGAAGTCGGACAGGTTGCCACAAAAAATTATTTATCGCCAAATCCGAAAAAAACGCGCTAATGGTTACCGTGCAGTAAAGCTGATCCTTTTTATTCCCCCCGTCGGCGTCGTGTTGGTGTTTGTTGTGAGGTATATGAGACTGGGATGAATTTGATAGTCTTGAACTGAATGATTTTCTAAATGCTGTCTTATTCTTTCTTTAGATTTTGGCCTGATGACATTTTGTGGCAGTAGTTGAACTCTCAAAAAGGTTTAAATTCATGATAGACGTGAATCCATTGAATTCTTAAGACATGGAGTTCAGTGATCTTGCAAAATTATGCCTTGCTTCTTGCATGTTCTTGGAAATTTCATAGTGTGATGGTGTATTAATATCACCAAGTACTGTACGATTATTATAATTTTTGTAATGGCAATTTTTCTAATGGCGCAGCTGTGAAAAAGGTATCCAGAGAATTGGACAAATAAAAAACAGTAGTTTTTGGCGGCGAGTCTTTATGTATAGTTATAATGAATTGCCTATAAGGTAATCAGAAGACACCAACATATATTGTACTGTCAATTTTAAACGACAAAATGTCTTCACTTAATCATGATAAGCATACAGATTTTTATAAAAAATATTATTTAAGTCAGACTCTCACTTGTATAAGTAAGGTCAGGTATCCTCTATGATTGGATCAAGTATCCCTATACGTTGGGATACTTGATCCAAATTATAATTTTTGAGTGTATTACCTTTTTCGATTCTTTAAGTTAATACATTACAGTTAATACTTTTGATTAATAATCATAAATATTGTGCAATACTGAATGAAGTATAAATAAACTACTTTCACATACCCATAAATTATGTTTAAAGAAAATTGAAAAGATAAAACTTAAAATTGAGTTAAGTAGTCCTTCGTATCTCCTACTACTATTAAATCAAACCAAAATATCAAACTATATTTTGAACGTGCTTTATTTTCTTGTTTTATATTATTCTTTACTTTTTAGTAGACATTGTATGATTGGTTAATTTTTTTAAACATTAAACTATTTATGTTATCATATTTTGATTTTTTTTCTTTCCATGTTTATTTTACCATATTTTTCATTTGGCAACGCCATTACTAAGAACCATTTTGTTTTTTTAAATAAGAAAATCTTCCTTACACTTAGTCTCAGCAATCAGCGTTGCGAATATACCTAAAGTTTGCTCACGTTACTTCAATCACTCTACACCAAATTTCTCCATTTAGGATTTCAACCTCTTGTATTTTGGAGAATTTTTGTGTCAAGGCCTTTTAGAAACATCATAAGAACTGAAAGAATTGCTCTGATGATTCATAGAAGATTGCTATGAACCTTGCTGCTACTTCGGTAGTACGAGCAGGGTCCGCTCTAGCTTTTGTGCCGTCCCCGGACAAAAAAAAAATATAACATACCCTTAAAAACAAATTTTTTTATTTGACAATGAAAGTTTATTTTAATTAATAATCAAATTATTTTCGAACTAAAAATTTATATTCAAATAAGTACTCGTATTTTACAATAAACATGTTAACACATAGTTAAAAAAATTAAGTTAATTATTAATTATATTTATCAGCTTAGCGTTGCCATATCTTAAAACATTACTTTTTTGCCTTTGGGTGCATGATTACATTTAGAGCTATCTGTAACAGATTTCACTAGGATTTTTTGTTCTTGTTTTTGTAATTGGATAAAAATTCATGGTATCGAATATCTTAGCTTTGAATTTAAAAGGGCAACTTTGACCCAAGCATACAATCCTACACTCCGTGCCAACCTAACTTGAGTAGAAACAAAGAGTAAAAAAGCAGAGGAAATAGTGCAGTTGGTTCATTAGTTGGAAACTCTTGGAAAGTTATATTTGCAAATTTAATTATCTGTATACAATTTAATCAAAATGCACTTTTCAATCTGATAAAATTATCAAATTTTCTCAAATAATATTCAAATCTGTTAGATCTTAAACGAAATTAATGTTTGGTGTTTGAAACATGTCTTTTGGATGGATTCACAAATAATTTATGGAACTCTTTACATCCGCGGAATTATCTTTTCCATAGCATATTTCTATTTACCCAACTTAGGTTGGCAAGGAGTGTAGTATTGACTTTCTTCTTGGATATTTTTTTTACACATAGGTCAAGGCAGCGTTGCCACTAATTGTAAAAGGCAAGCACAATTGATTGGAAGTATAACCATAGTTTTGACGGTAGTATAAAAATAATTTATGCTTTAATGGGCAAATTGTTGAAATGCCGATATACTTCCCCAGACGACTGTCTGGTTTATCGGACCCTAGAGCGGGCCTGGTCCGAATCTTCTCAAAGAAATGTCACTTACAAAAAGCCTAACATTTTTTACTCTTGTCAGAAACAATACCACCCTTTAAAATGAAAGCATTGCGCCAGGTTTATCAATTACCAAGTAACAAGAGTTCCAGTCGTTAAGAGTCAATGCCTCTCTGTTAATCTACTCCGCTGACAGAGAGACAAAGGGTAAAATGGCATTGAACTTTTTCCTATTCCAACTTCCATTATTTAGTAATTATTGAAGTCATAGCTCAATCTTTATTCTGGGTGATGGACCCCTTTTCTTTTTATGCAAGTCTGCTGAGTTTTAAGAGTTCCGAATGGATATTTTGAATGTCAGAGGTGTGTTTCAGGGACGCGACTAGACAGTGTTTCTTGCGTGTGTTTCTACAAGTTTATAAGAATTTTCGAATGAATATCGAATAATTTAATGAATGAATTTTGTAATAAAACTTACTTCGTTTAGTCATAGAATAAAATAAATAAAGCTATAAAATAAATCTAGTGACATTGGAATGATCATGGTGATGAGATTACGTGAATTTTTGATCGATATCTGAAGTACTCTAAAATTGAAATACTAAGGAATTTACTATACAAAACAAAATTTTAAAATGCATTTAATTGCATATTTATTTTAATGTTTCCATTTCCATTATTTTATTATTAATAAACATCTTTTAACATGGCAACCATTATATGGATTCCTATTCCAACTATTTCATCAAAATATCGACGCTCTTAGCTGGTGCGCACTTAAACGTCATTTTCTCATTTTTTTAATGTCACCTAAGAACTAAATGTTTTTGTAAACTTTGAATTTCAATTCTATTGTTCCAATCAGTTTGAAATAAAATAATAAAAAAAACTAAATCTATTTTCTCAGCTTTTTATCTATTCGTGGCAGCACAGGTTCTGCCCCAAAACCTGAGACCTCATAGGAAAACATCTTTGGCACATCTTTAAGCGCTGTTCTGATTATAAAACATAACAATATATTTGTTTTCGAAAATATTTATCCGAAGTTTATTATCCCAGAAAGTGTTCGCTTTAAAGTTCTTACCGTTGAGGAAGGAAATGAAACGAACGGGAATGCTATAACAAAACTCCTTTTCTAGTACAAGGTTCGATAAGAGTCATGGGAGAAGTCCTATCAAACAAAGTACTGTTGTGATATGTATACGTTATTTGTTTTTTTAGAGCGTTTTAGAAATGGAAATCGAGTATTTATTCGCTTTGGACCCCCAATTGAGAAGGAAACTTTTATTTGCAACCGCTTCCTTGAATCCTTATCAAATTTTGAGTTTTTTACACTAAGCTCTCTTGAAACATCAAGTTTCTAAATAGTTTATTTAACTTCGCCACTCCCTCAGAGTTCATCAATTGATCTCTAAAAGTCGTCACATTACTGAAAAGTACTTTTACCGATGAAGAACGAACCCAACAAAGAAAAGGGGAACACAAAGAATAAAAAGGACCTTATCTGTTTGGTATTCTTGTGGCGTGGTTGATCCCTACTACCCACTATGTCATTTCTGATGCCGAGGACATATCCAAGGTCACCAATGCAGGGAAACGATTCCTTTGTATGGCAGAAGACGATTTGAAACCTGGGCGGACAACATTTCAATGAACTTAGCTATAATCACATATATGGAGGAATTAGAATGGCTGAGCTCGAAGCTATTGACTTCGAGAGGAAATCCTGGTTTTTGAAGACTCTCGGTTCGAAAAATGACAATTGTCAATGCGTAAGAGACGAGTGATTGTTTTATGCACAAAGAATTGTTAATAGCTGTGTTGATAACTTTTTTTACAAATGATCCTTTGGGTTTGAAGTTCAATTACCTTATTTCTCGTTTTTTGTTATTATGGCGAATGAACTGCCAAACGTCAACAACTGCATTTATAGCTACTTTTGGACAAACAAACTTATTTAAAACAGTCATTCAAAAGTGAACATTAAAAAACGTATAATAATAATTTAGATAAAATAATAACAACCTTTAAAATGCAGTAAAGCAAATACAAGATGGCCAACCAGTTCTAACCAACTTCTGACCATCAAGTAAAGTGTGAAAATGCAAACAAAAGTCTCAGCATAAATACAATAACGCCATAAGTATCTATACATAAATATATAAATCAATATCAATTTATTTTCTACTAAGATATCAATAAAAATTGTTTAAACAAACCTAAACTTCAAGCTTTGAAAACAAAATAATTTTGTGGAGTTTTTTTTATATATATATCCCAGATTTTCCCTCTACCGCTTTTCAATTTTTGGTGCTCTTGAACCATATGTCTAACAAACTTTTTACAAAAACGAAACAAAATAGATTATATGTATTTATAACAAAAAATACTAAAAATAATATGTGCCATTTCAGTAGTTCACAGTACAAATAGTTAACATAATAGTATAAATTGAAATTTTAAAGTTTAACTTTCCGGAAGACTTAAGGTAGGCGATTACCCAAAATTCTAAAATTGTTACTATTACTTTAATCTTTTCCAAATTTGGCACAGTGATTTCAAATACAATGAACAATGCTTTTTGGGAATTTTTTTTATTTAAATATAATTGATTTATTTTAAACGGTGTTTTTCAACTAAAAAAAGGGTTTACGCTAACACTTCTAGCATAAAAAGTTTTACATTAATTTACCTGAAATTTTTTACAGATACTATTTCAATATATATCTGTGCCATGAACCTCTAACATCTGGTGTAAATATACATGTTTTTTTTTAATGTCCAAGTGTAAGTTAATCGAAAAAATCTTTTTTTTGTGGTTAATTTATAACATTTTTCTTAATAACTTCTCTTCTTGTAATTTGTATGTAACTCTAGAGGGTTATTGCATGCATCAGTTCAAAACGAAGAATTTAACACATAATAAATGTTCATAGGATGAAAATTCAATGTGGTAGACTTGTTGGCGTAAACCTCTTTTTTTTAGTAGAAAAAGACCGTTTAAAATAAATAAATTATATTTAAATAAAAGCAAAAGCCTAAATAGTATTATTCATTATATTTCAAATCACTATGCCAAATTTGGAAAATATTAAAGTAATAGTAAAAATTTTAGAATTTTGGAAAATTTTGGGTATTCGCCTACCTTAACTTCATTGTGTAATGAATATCGCCGTAATACGTGGGCGTAATGTTTACCAAACTGCAAGTAGGTACTACTTTGTTAATGAGTTGTTAAAATGGAGCAAACACAAGAAGATTACATTGAAAACTTGTTTGGTACCTTTACCGGCTCTATTGAACTGGTTAACAAGAGGAGAATTTTCATTTTCCAGCATTAGCTTGTAATTTTAATTTGAAAATTTCATTTTAAACAAGGGATTTTTCATTTAAACAAGGAGGAGTTTTTTTGGCTTTTTAAAAAAATATTTTAACTAAAATTAAAAACTTAAAAGTACCACCATGAAGAGCAATTCATTTTAATTTTTAAATAGTTTTATAAATTTTGCAATGAAAAATACCTATATTATTTAGCTGAACAAAGACATAAACTTAAAATTTATTTTTACAAAAATAATCAAATATATAAAAGACCAAAAATGAATTCAAAAAGATTTCATGTACAAATTTTTTTATTTCGATTTATTAATATAGTAAAGTTAATAATTTGTTTTCAATTTAACAATTTAGATTGTTCATCCTATCCCTGATTACATTGAAATTTTTTATACCATATTTTTTTTATTGAAAATGGATACTCAACGAGATAAATATTTATGAACAATAAAAATATACTACATGAATTTTGTTCTGAATACTAAAAGTAGATTTATATTACTGAATTTGTTCTAATTTTATCAATGGGTATTTTCAGCATACATAAAATCTATTTTTAAGTGGTTATTTTTTGTTAAAACTTTATTGTGTGTGTTTTTTTTAAACTTGCATTGATAATTTTAAAAATCTGTACTTATTTCTGCAAAATGAAAAAATTCTAAAAAATTTACTTATTTCGAAACGTATAACCGATTTTTCATTTAGTATAAATAAAATAGGAAATTACATATTAATGGTTGCTTTTTATTCCTTGAAAAGCCATTTATTAATGCGAAAATCCATTGTGTATGTATCCGTTGCATCCGATGCATCTGTTGTGTATGTACCTTTTGCTGTACGATAATGTTGTTAACATAAATGTTGAGATAGTAAACATGTTCTAAATTTGGACCGAACTAAAACAAATTTAAGATATTGAAAGATTGGTAGGTTGTACGTTTATGGCTGCATTTTTTTACCTTCTATGCGAAGCTTATCCCATGCCTTCCATGCATGTTAAATTTGTTTCAGTTATAGGGTACAATATAGGTATAGCAACATACAATATAGTATTTTCATTTTCCAATATTTTCCTTGATAAAGCACAATCGAAAATGCATCAAACTTCGATCATGCATTACATTGTACTACATAGTTGTAAAAAAAAAGCATCTTTGAAAAAAAAATTTGCAAAATGAATGAAAACAAAGTGAATTTCCTCTCTTTTATCGTAATTTAGTGAAGTCGAAAGTATAAACTGTTGTGTCCTTTTCCTTTCATTCTAACACATGCCATATCACACATTCTCTCCCACACAGGCGTTTTTCTTTTTTGACACCTCCACAACTTCAGTGGGAAACGACAAACACGTGAAAAATCGTAAACACTAATGCTAATTTCACGACAAATGTGTGGAAAGTCCACGTGCCTCATTACCAGCAATATACACACCTTTGTTGTCTTATACAGGCATACTACCTGGAATCCGCTTAAATGGCGATTTGGATGCCCATATTAATCGCTGTTCAATTACCAATTAGGGAAAGCAGGCAGTTTCCAAGGTCTCTGAAAGAATATGATGTAAATCGCATAAGAAATGGGAAAATATTTAAAAAAGTGTCTTGTAGCTCTATTACTATGTTAATTCAACGAATGCAAAATATTGGAAGATAGGTAGGTTGTACGTTTTCTGGCTGCCTTTTTTCTACCCTCTATGCGAATCTTAAACACATGCCAGACATGAGTGTTTAATTTGTAGGGTACAATTGGCACATTTAAATTTGTTTTAGTTCGGTAGAAATTTAGAACATGTTTGCTATCTCAACATTATGTTAACGTTCCCATGACCTATTTCAACAACAAAATATTATTCTAAAGTTTCTAGTCCATTTTTGATTTGAGTTTCATTACTATACTAACTGTTTTTTTAAATTTTAATTTGGTTTATTTGTTAAATAGCGTCACACTAGTTTCTATGGCTGTTCGCGTCAATGTATTAACTGTAAAGGGGATATTTATTGTATATACCAATTTAAATGTACTTAAATTTATTCTGCTTGCTACACCTGTTCTTATAGGAATGAAAAATATAAGGAAAACTTTGATTTCTATTTCTTACCCCGTGCAAAAGACGGGTACTTATTTGCTAGTAAACCAATAAAACGCTTCAACGAAAACCTAATAAGGATTCACTTAATGGATATTTAACATCTTAATTGGCAGAATTGATTATGCTTCCGTATTAGACTAATCCTTTTCGTAATAAGTCTAATCCTTTACTTACAAGTAATTAGGCAAGGTATTTGCTGCGTAAATATTTTCCTGCCTTTCCTTCCTTTCCTTGCAATTATTATAAATTAATATTAATAAGCAAATAAAACTTTAAAAAATACAATTAAAGACTTTATTAAAATTAGACTAATTTTTTACAATTCATGTTCAAATAAAACTGTTTACTGCTTTAAATCAGAACTTAAGTACGAGATTGTACTAAACATAAATAAATATATTACATATTTACCCTCTTAAAACAAAAGAGTGAAATCCGATCCTATAGGAGAAGTGCATTTTCGACACTGGAAAAGAGTAAAAATTAACTCAGACTGAGTTAAAATCACTCGTTTGGAGTGATCCTGTCGTAGGTTTAACTGAATACAAGAGTGAAATTCACTCCTATAGGAGTGAAATCCACTTCTATAGGAGAAATGCGTTTTCGACACTGGAAAGAGTGGAAATTACCTCAGACTGAGTTAAAATCGCTCGTTTGTTTTGCGAGTGTAAAGAAGTTCCTGAAGTGTCCTGAAGTTCTTGTTGAAAACAGGCATTATTGTTTTTTTATATTACGAATAGTGAATAAAAACGTATGTATTTCGAAAATAATTAAGATTCAAATACTTATAAGAATCCTGCAAAAAAACGATTCAATTGAAAAAAACTAAATAAATAGGTCCTTGAACCCTAAAATTGACCGGTTAGGAAATGATTATGCAAAAAATAAGGGAGTTGTATTTTACAGAAGGTGTTAGTGACATTATGACGCTGTTGTTTGGTTGATGGCAATGAAATTCCTACTTGTCGCTTTTGTTTCCTAATGAAAACGTTCGAGATGATGCTTAATTATTTTTTTTTAGTTTTGTACTTTTTGAGTTTTGCACTTAACTTTCTTTTACCGGATTAAAAATAGAAATATAATTTTTAACTTTCTCAACATTTTTTACAAATTTTTGAATAAGTTTTATTTGTCAGAACAAATTTAAAGACAGTTATCGATATTTTTTTTTTATTCCTGGGGGACGTTTTTAAATTGGTTTTGCGATTTTGATATTAAAATATTTGTAACATAGCTTTTTTGTGCAATTTTTACAGCGTTTGTAATTGTTTTTTTTTCTCTTTCAGATACCAGTTAAAGTTCCCCTTGAACCCAGAGCTCTTTCATAACCATGGAATAACATCATCAACCCCCTGAATGGACTTTAGTGACTGTTTTAGTTTTTTAAATTTAAAATTTTCATATCCGAACTAATTTTGAAGTTGAATATGACTGGGTCAGCAGCCAGTGCCTACTTAGCTGCAGTTCAGTGGGACGACGAGGATTTTTATCTTCATGATTTTACTCAAAAATTCACCCTTCCTCAAGTGGCAAAAATTACTCGTGGACAGTACTTCAACTTAGGTGTCCCAAGCCTGTCCAACCCCTCCCTAAGCCAAACCGTGTTTTTCACTCAAGCAGGAAAGCGGATCAAAGTGGCTGCTCAATGTGTCAAATTCAAAGATGGCAGCCGCGTTGTCCCGGTTGGAAATAAACTCTCGATTCCTGACAACTATGAAGGATATTTCGAGATCCTGTCGGAAGACGGGCGA
The DNA here is from genome assembly GCA_023701765.1 of Hylyphantes graminicola. Classification (NCBI taxonomy): domain Eukaryota; kingdom Metazoa; phylum Arthropoda; class Arachnida; order Araneae; family Linyphiidae; genus Hylyphantes; species Hylyphantes graminicola. Next base: position 4,360,524 of record CM043123.1, read on the forward strand.
GCAGTGAGGTGCATTGAAAGCGTGGCCGAGTTACTCAAAAGATTTCCAGAGACTTGTTTGGTGCGGGAGAACATCAAGGCTTATCTTCCCAAGGTGGAAGACCCCGATGTAGTTTCTGACAAGACCAGAACAGTTTCTTCTGGCGAGACTTTAGCTCTAATTGGTGAGGTTCACTTAGCTTCCCCAAAATCTAAGTCTTCCGGTAGATATTTGAGGTGCTTCACTGGTAAAGGTGATGTTGTCTTCCTGAACGTTGACCAAAAAGGGAAGTTCAGTCCGATTGCAGGAGAGGAGAACATATCTGGAGTTCACTCTATCAAGAACCTACTGTCTAAACGATTTCCGTTGATGGTAAGGTTAGTCCATGGCAAACCACCAACGGGCATTAAAAGTGGGTCTCATTTTGTCACGGAGATGCGGCTTTATTCTCTCTTTGAAGAAGAGAGTATAATAGCCTTACCTCTACTAAAAGATTCCCAAATTATTGCTTTGCCACCTTCCGCTCCTTTGAAGGTCCAGGCACCGAAAAACCCAGAATGTTTGCTTAAGCTCAAAATCTATGATATTCTGGTGGATAAGTGCAAAAGCATAGTGCAGGAAGTATCGGATAAGATACAGGTTTTTGATATATCACTTTCGAAGGAGCTGAGAGTAGAGAAATTTCAACAAAATCAACGTGTCAAGCATTTGTCTCCCATCCACAGAGTTCAACGCAGTGTTTCAGACCCCAATTCAAAATACAAAGATAACGATATTCTTTTGAAGGGTATTCCAGTTGAAGCTAAGATACAGAATACCGATAACTATGATGAAATCGACCAGATTTATGATTATGTGAGGGGATTCGCGCCTCTTCCTAAGGCCAACAACGGTGGGTCTCATTCCAATAGCCGGTCTCCTTCCACTTCGCCAACTACTACTGGCTCAGCCGAGGACATACAGGATAAGAGGCCCGAGCCACCTCCTGTGGAGACCATCCCGGTTCGGAGAATGTCTAAAGAAGACAATCATCCTGCCGAGGTGGGCAGTAAAGTACTCCACAACGGACACGGATCGGAAGTCACTGACCTAATCGAAGGTCATATTTATGAAAAAGTGGGGACCAAGAGAGAGGTAAAGAAGCAGAATTCTGGAGTCAGGGTCAACCAGAACGGGGAAAAGCTGTTCATTCCCCATCAGATCAACCACGGAGTGAAGAAAATCCTCCTAAAAGGCCCAGCGCAGAATCGGATCCAGCATAAGTCGAAATTCAAGCATTCCAAAAGTTCCCCAGCCTTGAAAGACCCGCCGGTTCCAAAAGAACACCAGCGACAGAGGACCAGCCGCAGCAAGTCTCTCACTACTTCGCCACTTTTTAACATTCGCTACAAGTCACTCATCAATTTGGCTGTGGACTTTGACACCCTGGATTCCAGCAATTCGGGGGACAAGGCATCATATGATTCTGGGGGATTAAAAGAGAAAAAGTCTGGCAGGAAACACAAACTTCAGAGGCCAAAATCACTGGTGGATATTTTTGGGGATGCTAATGCTAATCAAATAGATAACAAATGCAAACATAGGAACTCCATAACTAATGGAATTGAAAATAGAAAGTTGATTTTTTCGCATGATTCTGTTAACGGCAGACTGTTGAATGGACATTACAACAAACGTATAGGGACTCTTTATCTTTGATGAATGTTTCATGTATGTTTCTTAAATTGAAATGATTTCTAGGTTTCTTAAAATTAAAGTGGGTTATTAGATTAGGTTTTTCTTCTTTTAAAACTTGATAATTTTGTGATAAGATTTGGATTTTCTACTGGTTTTTATAGTAAGTGTGACGATTGTGTCATGTTAGTAATGAATGCCAATTCCTAAATAATAAGTCTCAGTATTGCTGCCAATTTAGGATTCCTAAGAGTGGAAATCGTTGTATGTGCCTTGTGGTCGATTGTTTTATCTATGAATTTCTATTGTCAAATTTGAAAATTGTGATACTATTTTAATATATGTATTTAATTAATCATTGTCTTGTTAATTTAAACACATTGTTGTGGACAGAATGTTGCTTCATTTACCATAACAAAATAACTAGTTTTATTAAAAAAAGAGAAATAAATATTTGTGTACATTCTCATTTAGTTCATTTTTTCATTACCAGTTGTCGCAAGCTCCGAGTCTGGATGGTAACTAATTTTCTTTTACTATTTTAAAATTGGTTTTAGAAATATTAAAGTTAAAATTTAACTTTAATTTTAGTTAGTTTTTAGAATTCTTCAAAGAAGCAAAGACAAATTCAGTGATCTATATTAAATCCGTTTAATCAGCAAACTGTTTCCTTTTCAATTTAACAATGCCTCATTGAGGTAATTATAACGTGTTTTCAATTGAAACCCAAATTTATATAAAAAGATAAAGAAAGTTATAAAATTCAAAAAGCTATTAATTCTTTACTAAGTACCGAAGCAACTGTTTTAAGAATATATTGATATATTGGTGATATGCGTTAGTTAATGATTATTTTAATTTCCTTTGACTTAATTGTCTTCAATGATAAAAATATCATTCACTGACATTTCATTTTATACATTGACCAACTTGAAGTTTTAAATTCAAAGCATTTATTAGTCATAAATTAGTCGGGAAGTAATACATCCACCGATGATTTATTATTAGTATTTCACAAAAACAGGTAAAATAAGTTTTCACGTAATATTATTACTGTTATAATTGCTTATTGGATTACATCAAAATCACATTTCTGATAATTTAATGTATATTAAAATAATTTAAACAGGATTATTTAAATTACACACTCTTTAAAGATATAGTTACTTAACCGAGGGTAAGTAAAATTGATTTCACATGGTAGTCACCAGTCGAAAGTTATTTTTGACAAGGTATATTAAGTGTTGAATTGGCTAATAAGAGTCCAGGAATGCTAGAACTAGTCATGGATTAAGGTTAAAAACCAAGCTTAATTTTGACTGGTGAGTAGCAAATTAAAACAAAATATGCAAAGTAAGAAATAAACATATTTAAACAAGCTTTTTAGTCATTTCTACACACTCTTAAAACGAACGAGCGATTTAAACTTATTCTGAGTAATTTTCACTCCTCCAGTCTGGAAAATGCACTTCTCCTCTTGGAGTGGATCCTTTGCGTGTTACATCTAAGACAGGATCACTCCAAACGAGTGATTTTAACTCAGTCTGACTTAACTCTCTAATGCATACTGTTACCGTTTGGTAACAAGTAACACAATCCACTTTATTCTATTAAATTAGAGCTCCTCCTAGACAAATCTGTGTTTTTTCATCTATTACATCTCATTTTAAAGTTTTAGTTACTAATAATCCTCATAGATGACAGTAGTAAAAGTGTATTCAAAATTAAAGAGTGAGGTTATTAACTTTTGTGAAATTACGTTTTTGGCAGTATTCAAAGAATAATAATATTAGTACTAAATACTAATAAATTGTTTTGAAAAATTAATCATAGTTTAAAAGGGTTATTTTGAAATAATTTTAGTAGTTTTCTAGTCATTATTATCAAAATTGGAATTTTTCAGTTGGTTTTTGCCATATGGAAAAAAAATTTAAAAATTGAAATTATTGAAATTCTAATGCAGTTAAATTTTTTTTAGTATTTTTCCCATAATGTGTGAGTATTAAAGATACATATATATATTTTTGGGATGAAATTAAAAATTAATGCATTAGAGGGTCAATATTCAATCCTTTCCAGTGTCGAAAATGCACTTCTCCAACTGGAGTGGATTTCACTCGTTTGATTTAAGAGTGCAGTAAAGCGTATCTCTTAAAATAATTATTAGCATCTATTCAAGAATGATCTGTCTTTGCCCTGGGTGTACTTCCTTTCTCTGTGACAGTAATAATCCTTTCTGTGTCTGTCTTACTTGACAAAGGCTTATATAAGCGGGTCTCTGATAAAGCACACGCCACGCATGGCTAGAATATATATGTACCTACCCTGCTTTATTGGAAAGTTAAATGTAAAACGTAAAGAAAAACCTAAGTATTAAGTAAGTTTTAGGTTTAAAGTAATAAATAACCATGTTTTTACGGCAGGGGATATGCAGAGTAAGTAAAGCAACTAAATTTTTGATTTAGAATTGCTGTATGATTTAATTTAATGAGCATAAAAGCTAAACTCCTTGGCGCAACAGCCCATTACTGTTCCAAGGCCTGCAGCATCCATTTCACTGCTCGTGACCTAGGGCTTTGGGGTGTTAGGCATATGTCCCGGTAAGGTGGTCAGCCTCACGCGGAACCCCCAGTGTTTAGTTCCCAAGCATGCTTGGTACCCATTTTATCGACCCACTCAAGGGATGAAAGTATGGGATTTAATGAAAAAAACTGACAGGAGAACCTGCTTATTATGAAATGCTAGACAAATGAAGGAAAACACATTTAGTGGAGTATGACCATGGCGTTATACGCTTATAGATTATGAAGACATTTGGAAAACTATTGTACAAGAAAATGAGCAAAAGTAAAATGCAATTCAACTTAAGATGTTTTATTTGCAAGATAACAAAGAGTTATAGATAACTGCTGCCAAGATATATTTAATTGCATACATTTTATATTTAATATCTGATCTACCGTTAAACAACAAATTTAGATAAGTAATAGATCAAAGCATTTTGTTTCAAAGGAGATGGCGAAGTTGTAGCATATTAACCTAAACAAATAGCCCCCAAAAAATTGAACAGGCATTTTGCCTTAGTAATCCACTAACACAATATTATGACTATTAGATTTGATAGCCAATTGAATTTAAATATCTGTTAAGTTGATTGTCATATATTGAGAGATTTAATCAACAAAGAAGAAAAGAGTGTGCATGGTAAAGGAATATATAAAAGGAATAAATTTTAAATGTTTGCAGGCTAACATTTAATACCTAATTATTAATAGTATTTTAGGAAATTAATTATAGATTGTTATTGTAGCCGTACATCCTTGAATGCTTATTTTTTTTAATTCATCGAATAAACTTCTTAAACTTATTAAGAGAAAAATCCTTTCAACCGAAGCCCCTTCTTTGTAATTTAAATGCAGATAGACCCACCACAAAAACCATTGTCAGACTAAGAACCAATCACCACAGAGGCATGAAAATATACAAAGAAGGCAGGAAGGTGTATATAAACTGTGACAACTGCCCCCAGATACGCATCTTACACCAAACCACATTTTTGAATGCCCGGCAATGAGTGCCAATTTGAGAGGCATTGGAGTTCTGCCATAATTAATAGATCTTTATGACATTAATTTCCAAAAAATTACAGACGTGGTTATCAAAACACATTTTCATTTAACTTTACAATCACATTTCGGCAACGTCATAGACACGACCCATAAAAAACTTTTTATGGATTTTATGGTATCTTGTTAAGTTTAAAGGCTATTAAAAGGACAAAATTTGAAATATAAAATTTCGATTTATATATTTCACTTTAATTTATTTTCAAGAAAATAAGATATTTATGCCCTCCTCGCATGGTTATCTACAAACCAGCATTACTACTTTTCCAAAAAGAGAATAAACTTTTTGTCAGCTAGTTTTTAAATGCAAGCACGTTGAGCTGGAAAACGTGCCGGGTACATTTTCCAAGACTATACCAAAAATGGATAGGGCCAATTTTCCAATTATTCTTGAAAAAAGTTTACAGGCTTCAAAACATTTAGTTGTTTTTAATTCAAATTTTATTGTAAACTAAAATAGCACAAAAGGTTATAAACAGAATATAGGTAAAATTGTAAAAAAAAGCCAGTTCACTATACCAAATAGTTTAATAAAGGTCATTATCACCTGGATTACTTTAAAATCAAGTAAATTGTGTAATTTACCCTAAGTATTAAATTGTAATTAACCTAAAGTTTTGCTAAGGATTGCACACAAAAAATCAGATCAAATGCACTGAAGTTCGGTGAGATTTCTTCACCTTTTTTGTATTTATTCGCCAGCGTTTTATTTTCTCAAAAGTTTTAGGTGCAACGTGATATATTAACCTTTTACAGTGCAATTATTCGCAATCTATTGTGAATATTTAAGGTCTTGTATGCTTTTATACATCATAATATACATTCCTGACAGTTATTGACTTGGCAGAGCATCACTATGGAATGGTATACATCACTTTAGAATGGTAAGATTTCTGTCAGCTTTTTCATTGCCATGTAGATAATTTTTACGCTGGAACAAAACTTTTTACGTTCAGAGCTTACTGTATGATTTTACTAATTGGTCATACATTGAAAATTAATTCCGTTTTTTGAAATATTAAAAAGGTTATTCGTGCATGATATGTAGGCCATTCTTGAAAAAAAAAGCAGATTTCACTTTAAAATTGAAAAATGGTTCAATTGTGTATTTTTTTAAACAACAACACAACATTAGTAATGATTTGTTACTTTTCAATTAACTTGTTACTTTCTAATTAATTCTTAATTAATCTAATTAATCTTAACTTTCTAATTAATTTGCTACTTTTAAATTTTTGAAATTAAAGATGCACTCTTAAAACAAACGATTGAATTTATCTCAGTCTGAGTTAATTTTCACTGTTTTCAGTGTCGAAAATGCACTTATCCTATTGGAGTGGATTTCACTCTTTTGTTTAGTTAAAACTCCGACAAGATCACTCCAAACGAGTGAATTTAACTCAGTCTGAGTTAATTTTCACTCCTTTCCAGTGTCGGAAATGCACTTCTCCCATATGAGTGGATTTCACTCTTTTGTTTTTAGAGTGTAAGCACAACGGACACTTTAGTAACTGATTGGAGTAATGGTTCGCGTAAAATCCAACATATCTTAGCTTTCGGGGCCCAGAAATATCTAGAAAACGTTCAAACAAAACCAATTAGTCATCGTAGCATTTGAACTGCAGCAAAATCATTCATTTCGAGTGGTAACAAGGGTTCTCTAAATATATTGCAAAAACCATCAACTCGTTTATTAAATGAATAGAAGGAAACAATATTAAAAAAATTCATTTGGTTTGAAGGAACTTCAAGGTATATACAGGGTGGTTATAAAATAACGCTCGCTATTCGGAGTGGTCTGTAGCATTAATGAATAATCCAAATGCAAAACAATTTCTGACACTTACTATTGAAGAAGGGGGGAAAAGAATGGAATAATAAAAAACGAACTCGTCTCTTGACCAGGGTTCTAAATTACGAGGCGTTATTGGATGTGTTGGCCATAATTAGCCATAATTGGCTACGCCTCGTAATTTAGAACCTGGTCAATAGACGAGTTTCTTTTGTATGATTCCATTTTTCTTCGAAGAAAAGAAACTCGTCTCTTGACCAGGGTTCTAAACTACGAGGCTTAATTAGCTGTGTTGGCCGCAATAAGCCATAATTGACGACACCTCGTAATAGAACCCTGGTCAAGAGACGAGTTTGCTTTTTATGATTATTCTTTTTTTATGATTATTTTTTAGGATTCTATCCTTTTTATGATCCCATTCTTTTCCCCCCTTCTTGATTAGTATATGTGTCTCAATTTTGTTATTTGTATGCATTTGGATTATTCATTCAAGCTACAGACCACTCCAAATACCGAGCGTTATTTTATAACCTCCCTGTATTACTTGAATTTAATGTTTTAGTGATAACCCATAAGTTAATTTTAAATTAACAAAATCCTTATAATAATCAAGTTTTTAAATTAACCCTTTCAGTCCCAATGACAATTTGGCATTATCAATATAGAATTTTTTTCTGATCGTCTTATAACCAGCATAGTCAAATCCATAAATACATCATATGACTTGCATATGTCTACTATGCTATATGACTTGCATTATTTCTACTTACATAAAATATCGCATGATTATACTAAATTCAATTTATTACCCACAAGTGTCAATTTTTGTAATGACTTAAATCATCGAAAACGTTAATTAAAATTTGAACGAAAAATTACGTAAAAACATTACCTTGCATCTTTTGATATTCGAAGAAAACTCTCTGCTGATAAGGCATTTTTGTCATTGGAAAAACAAATTTTACTTTTTTAGTGTTCAAACAACTAACTATATATTTTTTCATCAGTTTTTCAACTGTCAGGGTATTGATTGCATTGAAAAATTGAAAAACTGTAGGAAAATAAATGTTTGTCGAATATTTTATGAGGTTTTGGAACACTTGGTTTTTCCGAGAAAATAAATAACAATAATGAAATCTTGAAAGGTAATTCGATGCACAATTTGAAACTATCCTAAATGCAAGAGCTAGTTTTAAATAATTTATCAATATCTGAATAATAGAAGCTTTCGATTTTTTTTTTAAAAAAATTCTACAGATAAACTAGTGCGTAATTATTCTCAGTAAACAAACTTGTAACCGGTTTTCATTTGAATATCTGTTAAAAACAATTTTATTTATCTTCCTGGTAGTTTTTTCGATAAAGACGATTTCATGAAATAAAAATTGAACAAATACTAAAATTCCCTATTGCATAAAGTTCATAGTAAAGTTTTAATTATTGATTGGCTTAAATATGTGTTTACTGGAATAAGGTTGGCGTACACTTATAGTTTCTCTTTGATAAGACGGTGGTTTCATACCTTACAGGGGTTCAAATACTGCCTTTTGACACTGTGTCATTTAAAAAAGTATTGAACTAAAAATGCCCTAGGAAATGAAAAATAATTCGTTAATACCTCTGGATTTGTTTAAAGATCCGCAATGGTATATAAGATTATTCAGATATGATGTGTATTATTTCGCAAAAAAACGATTTATTAAATGTAAAACAGGCCAATTCGATCCAAGGAACTTTGTAAATAAACAAAAGAAAAGTTTAACCCTTTGAGTTATACAGACTTATCACCTGAATGTTAGGTTTTCCAAGCAGCACATGATTAAAAAATAAATTCTAACTTTTAAAATTCCCACTACACTCTAAAAAAATATCTGTAAGGTTACTAAGAATTATCTAGGAAACTCAGCTTCCATAAGTTTTTTTAGTAATGTTACATAAGAAATATGTGTATATATTACTAATTAAAGCTTAGTAAGTTATGCTAAGAAAACTGTAGTAGATTTGCAAGGGATTTTCTTGTATGTTTACAAAGAGACTGGTAGTAAACTGGTTACAAAAGTTTAAAACCAGAGGGCACCACTATTTTTTCTGTTAGTCAGGTTTTATATCGAATTTCCAGAGAAGGAGTAAGGACCGAACCCAAGATCCTTGGTATCCGCATGTCTCGCAACGTAGAACTGCGCGTTAGTCCTCGCTGCTATCGGGGACTTGCATTTTGATTGCGTGTAAATAAAGAGATTAAAATCTTGATCGTTAAAGAAGTTTTATGATATTGATTAAGAAATTTTAAGATTCATTTTTTCTTGGGGACGTGAAGTTTTCGAAATAATTTAACGTAATTTTTATATACTAAAATAAAAAAAAACCACGTTTTTAGGTTTTTTTATTGTTGCGATATCGATTCGTCATAATCTCTAGAAAAGATAGCCAGGGGGCGATGTAAGCGTTACATCAATTTACTTAGTATTGCTTAGTATTACTACAGTAGTTTCTTTAGGTTACAGATGATTTTCTAGTAAATGGTGAAAATCTGTAGGGTTACTAAGTAATCGTTAGTAAATTCAAGCCAAATTTTTTACAGTGTAATTATTAAATTAAAAGTACGGGGAGAGTCATTTATTATCATCTGCATGATGAATATAGAGTTTTATACAGGTAAAGAGAATCAGTTTTCAGTTAAAAATTTAAATTTTGAACTCGTGCAATGAAAACAAGTTTACACTTTAGTCAATTCGCCAATTGCTAATTCCTCAGCGGGTTAGAAGTTAATCGGACTATTTTTCCAAGCCCTATGGTGTATCAAAAACTTTTTAATTAATTCGTTATTAACATTAAACATATTGTTTAATTACTCGAAAAATAATTTGTTACCCATTGGCCACTAATTATTGATGATGATGATGAAGTCGTGTCCGTGGATAAAGATTATACGGGACCAAAGGTCTCATAGACTGCTTCGGCGATCTGCAAACAGTGGTCCTCATAAAGGTCTTCGTACGGCGAGTTGGTAATTTACTGCAAATTTGCCAGGATGTCTGGACAAGAGAAAAGATGATTTGGATCTAGTTCCGAGTCGGTTCAGTTTCTGCAGCTGGATTATTTCCTAGTTTCCATCTTTTTGGATTTCCATCCATTTGAAGTGGCCTGTCCTCAATCTAACAATATGCATTTTGTAAGGTTTATAACTTCGTTACCTAACTATTGTAGTACAATAAGATTTCATTCATAACTTAAGGAATGCATCAATTTACTCATAACGCTTCGTCACTTCCAATCACCTCAATAGACATATTGGATCATCCTGCTCCAAAATTTATTGTTTTTAAATTACCGGAACTGATCAATATCTATATATATCAGCGGTAAAGTGACTCTTCTGCAATGTTAACCCTATGGGAGATGTGCCAGTTTTTCGCGTTGGGTGCAAATTAGTGAAAAGTCATTTTTACGTATGTGTGAAGGGAAGTCACATTTCAACAGCAAATATTACGTTTGCATTACTGTGGCAAAAAAAGCCTTTATAACTTTGAATTGAACTAAAGTATGTCCTTTTCATCTTGAACTTTCATACGCGAAAGTTCTCACTCATACTTTCATTCATACATACATTCATTTGAAGTCGGTGTCCAGAGATAATATGAGCAAGATGGTTGCTGAGGTTGAAAAAAATGTGAAACAGATCGTGAAATTTGTGCTGAAGAATATTAGGTATGATTCTACTGATTTTCTTTTTCGAATAATCGCGAATAATTTAGTGACTGAGAGGTCTAACCCGTCCGCTTCATGAGCCCAAGATCGCGGGTTCGTGCCCCGGATTAGTCATCGGATTTTCTGGATGGGAAAATCTTGGGCGTGCAATGCCATATATAAAAAATTCCTGAGGTATTCATTTGGCTTGGATTCTCTCGGTATACTTTAACATCCACAAAGAGCTCAGATTCATCGTAATCTGAGAGTCAAAATTGGTAGCGAGAGTCACCTTGATGGTGCCACAATAAAAATGGCTCTCAGTGATGGGGAATGTGACGAGTCTGCAAAGGCTTGCTCTCCAATATTGCAGCCCCATTGGAGAAGAAAAAAATCGAATAATCGTAATTTAGGAAATAATGAAAATTGTACGCTTGTGAAACCAGTTTTTCTTATTCCCTTATTCAAGAGATAATATTCAAAGGATTATTATTTTAAACCTAAAAATATGCCCTCAAAAGCAAATTCAAAAACCAATGTGTTATACAGTAGAGCCCCGTTTATCGAAATCTCGGTTTTTCCGAAATTTTGGTTTATCAAAAAGAATTCCGAGCCTTTCGGTTAAAATATGAAATGTATACGCATAATAAATACACAAAAAAAATAAATACGTAGGGGAGAGTGTTGTACTTGGGACGTTTGTACCTTGGGACACTGACAATTTCTAAGAATCTATTGGCAATATTCATACATTGTTTATTTCTAATAGTAGCCTTAACCAACAGACATCATCATAATAAAATTTAACAGTAGCATCATTGAATTGATGAAATGGTGACAAAAAATAATATTTCATTACCCCAAAGTAAATATTTTTCTCATTCTAATATAATTTTTTACCTTAGTACTCTTACAAAAAGTCAACTGCATTTTATTTTCTTCAGAAAAGAGAAGATTTTAAAATATTTTGGTTATGAGAAAATAATGATAATGCATTTGGATTGGCCACTATCTTGCTTTTATTTAAAATATATAGTGTGTTGTACCTTGGGACAGTATTAATATTTTGATTAAATTCTTAATAATTTGGATAATTAAAAATATCTTTATTATTGATTTTAAGAGCAATTCCACAAACATGTAAAATACAACTCAGCTTTGTTTTGGATATATTTATAATGATTGAAGTTGAAAATATAATTCTGGCAACACCTGATAAATCTTTTTCCTTCCGTGTGATGAAATGTTCTAAAGAGCACATTTCTGATGTATTTTGAAATAAAGTTTTTTTCCTGACACAAATTAGTTCAAGTGTATGACTATTGACCGAATTATAAAGCATGTCCCAAGGTACAACATCATGTTGTACCTTGGGACAGTTTATCCTCTCTACTTTAAATGAGTGACAATTTTTTAATTTCAAGCTGCCAGAATTTAAAAAAATATATTATAGAGGAATATATTGGTGTGTTGAAATGCTGCTTTGAAATTTTTTATTTTGACAATAATTATCGACGAAAAAAAATTAAAATGTAAAAATTGTCCCAAGGTACAACACTCTCCCCTACTTACAAAGTTGGAATTATTTCTCAAAATAAGGAGTAATGTTTTATTTTTGCTCAATTTTGGTCCCTTACCTTTCAGATAAGCGGGACTGTACTGTAATTAGTATCTTATTTTAGAAATATTAAAGATATTCTTTTATCGTAGTAAAATCATTCTATTATCGTAATAAATAGATAGAGTAAAATGTATTTGTTACAATTATTATTAGTTTAAGGAGAAGAGAATTTGAATTTTTTTTTTTTTAAATTACTGTGTTTATATCATAACTTATGGTATAAAATTTTGGTATTGTTGCTAATATTCATTCTTTTAGCTTGATTTATTTGATCATAAATATAAAATCAGTTGGTTTTCGATGTTTACAGACAGAACTGCAAAACTTTAAACTGCAATTTACTAAACAAACGCATTCAAGTACAAAACATTTGAAAAATTCGTTTTTCACGTAAATAAAGGCAAATCGACTTTTCATGTGCATATTTATGATGTAGATTTCGCAATGGAATAGCATGCCTTACATTTTATGGTACCGTGACAGGTACCACGCCTGAATACAATGGGGAAATTAGAAATGCTTGAGCCGAAACGTGTTTGTTTCGTATTATTTTATTATAGAACTGGGCTTGTCTAACCTTCACTTTCTTGAATTTTTATTTGCCAAATGCATGCCTTACTTCATGACAGTGTTTTAGTTGTTAAAACCAAACTGTTTAGATCTTTTAGATTGCTGATAATACGCTTATTATGATTTTTTTTAAAATTTGTTTACAGAAATATATTTAAACGTTTGTTTTGCAAATCTTAGTTTAAAAAATTATGTTCTCCATTGTTAACCCATAAAAGAATATTTTCAAGAAAATTTGCCACGCAAAAATAAGCTTTATGCTTTTAAGTTTATCTAAATGAACAAAATATAAGGCAAATGAAAAATGACCTGAAACATTTTGTATAGGACATAATAAGTTTTATGAAATCCAAACTTAAAGAACGTTGTTATCGGAAATAAAGGTGTTATTAGTATTCACAATGTCAATGGGTAAAAAAAATGTCAAAAAATGTGATAACATAGTGGAAAAATGCTTTTTTTAGTGTGAAAAGTCAGTTCGCTGTCTCGAAAGCTTAAAAACAAGCAAGACACAATCACAAGTAAATACTATAATCTGAAAAGGTAAAAGACACTAATTAAATCTAGAATTTTCTACAGTAGATCCAAAAAAATATGTCATCGTCATTTTCACAAGCAAAATAATATCTTAAAGGTAAAAACACAAAAATAAGCCCTAAAGAGTAATTCTCCAATTCTCCACAACTGACCGAAATAAACAAAATATGTCAGTGCCAAACTGGAGGCCCGAGTCAAAAAACAAGCGACCAGATTGTCATAAACAAAATAATACTTTATCTAAAAAGTAAAATAAAGTGTGGAATATTCTCCAACATGACCAAGAGAAAAAAACAGAATCTCACAGTGTCAAACTTCGATTCAAGAATGGTTTAGTTAAGAAACTTTTTTCTTTCAAATGCATTAAACTTATCGAATTCGCCATTCATCGTTCTGTGTCTCGGTGGTGTGACCTCCCCATAGCCTGATACTAATCTGGGCCGGCCTAAGGTCGGGGACTCCGGCAGAAATTTAACAGGAAGCCGGAGATTGGGGATAACGTATTTTTGATCCAGCAGCTCTGTTGCATATATTCTATCTAGGGTGCCTAATATTTCTTCTATAGTGCCTAATATTTCTTTCTAAGGTGCCCAATATTTATCTTTATAGGGTGCAAAATATTTAATCTAGGGTGCCTAATATTTCTTCTAGGGTGCCTAATATTTCTTCTAGGGTGTCTTTGATTTCTACTAAGTACTA